>CADDIJ020001202.1:0-62321 GCA_902809745.2 Tetradesmus lagerheimii | reverse complement strand
CATGCGATCAACAGCCTCAAAGGCATGCCTGTGCACCATGGGCGCCTCATCCCACACAATCAAGTCTGCAGCCCTCAGCAGCTCAGCCATAGCACTCTGTGCAGACACATTGCACGTGGATTCTGCATGCAGACGCGCTACAGGAATCTTGAATGTGGAGTGTGCAGTGCGCCCCCAGGCAACAGCAGCGCAGCAATGCCTGAGGATGCACTTGCAAGAGCAACCTTGCCTTCTGCACGCACAGCGCACAACAGCGCTTCGTACAAAAAGGTCTTGCCTGCCCCACCCAACCCATACACAAAAAACGCTGTGTTGCTATCCTCACCCCCGCCCAGCACAGCTTGCATCACAGCATCATACACGGCACGCTGTGCGGCATTCAGCTGCGGCAGCAAGGCATCACGCTTTGCCTGCTGCTGCCGCACAGGGAAGCGCTGCAGCTGCTCGGCAACAATGCCTTGCTGCGGCGCAAATTGCTGCTGCAAAGCTGGCATGCCTTGGATGTCTGCAATGCTCTTGCCCATCTGCCGCAGCAAGCCATCCAGAATCCACAGGCACTGCTGCTCTATCTCCTCATCCAACTGGCGCGCAGGGAGCACCCTGCGCGCTGTGCGCAGCAGATCATCACACAACGCACCCTTGTAGTCATTCCACAGTGCAGCAGCATCAGCCACATCATTGTATGCCAAAATTGAGGCAAACATACCCCGCATGCAGTACGGCATGCTCTGCCCAGCTGCTTCCTGCATGCACTGACGCCACTCCCCATCATCCTGCAGCAGGCCGCGCGCCGCGCATGCCTCCTTGAAGGTGGGGAAGGGCTGCTCATGCCCTGGCACCCTGCGCAGGTCCTCAAAGGAGGTTGCGCCAAGCACATGGCAGAGCAGCAACCGCAGGTAAAAACCTCTCGCCTGCACTGGGATGCACACTATACATGCGGCCAATGGGTGTAAAACCCTGCTGTGCGCGCTGGCGCTGCCGCCATGCCTTGTCACTCGCATTCCACACTGCAATGCTGGCAGGTCATGATACAGCGTACGAAGCTGTTCAGGCTCCACAGGTGCAACACCACCAAGCGCCGCATGCAGATGCATGGCAGCCTCATACACCTGTTTCGCACTGCTATTGTAATCAAACCAAGCTGTCAGCTTTGTGATGGCAGGTCCTGCAGCAGCTGCTGCCTCCTGGCCTTCCTCAAAGTGCACAACTTGCTCACCAGGACAGTGCACAGGCAACCGCACAACATTGGGCTTTTCCTGGTGCAAACTGAACGCAGCGAGGCGCCAAGCTGCTTCAGACGCTGACACATACCTGCCATCAACAAACTGCTTGATTTCATCGGGAGGTGCTTGCGCAGCACCTTGCCCAGCAGCAGCACCACCACCCTCCCCACCACCTGGCGCTGCAGCCACACCTCCATCAACATCAACACGCTGCAGAGAAACCAAAGCACGGTCATGGCCCTTGTACACGTACTTGTACAAATACTTGACAGCACTGATGGACGTGCACACTTCAACGTTGATGTGGCAATGGTACTTCAGTGACAGCCAGGGGTTGTAAGGCACCACCCATGAGTTGTCAAACGTAAAACCTGAGCGGGTGAACTCAGCCCCAGCACGGCGCCGATACAGCGGGTACCCATCCACAGCATCACATGTCTCCTCACGCAGGTCCTTGGGGAAGCCCTTGGAGCACACACCGTCAACCATGCATGGGCAGCTGGGCCTTGCAGTGCCGCAAGGGCCATGCAGCATGTGTTTGGTGACAACAGCATGCAGTTCAGGCTGCAGCACTGGGTCAGGCAGCTCTGCTGACACGAAGCGGTCATAATCATCGCATGTGCGCGGCTTGTCATCTGTGTGCAGGATGATCAGCAAGTGGGCATGCGGCAGGCCACGCTTCCGGAACTCCACCACATAGATGCAACCTACTGGCTGCCCAAAAACCCACTCATTCTGAATGTCATTCAACAGTGCCTGCAACTTCATCTTGAATACCCTGTTCTGAATGTCAACGCGGTCATTTGAGTTCTGGTTAGCATGCAGAGCCTGCAAAATCTCTGGCCAGTTGGGGTTGCAGGTCATTGTAATGAACAGGTCTGGCTTGTGCAGTGCGCGCACAATGGACATGGAGTCCTGGTAAAGTTGGTGCATGTTGCGAGGGCCGCCAATGAATGAGGAAGGCAACACAACACGCCTGCCTACATGTGGAGCCTGCCCATCTGCTGCATGCAAGTGGTCCTGCAGCCCCTGGTACAGCTCAGCTCTGATGGTGCTTTGGTTGAACCGCAACCAACGCAACCGCTGGCCTTCCATCACACAATATGAGTCAACCAAAAATTCTTGGTATAGGCGCTTGCCATACACATGCAGGATGTTGGCAGCAGGCAACCTTTCATGCATATGATAAGCCGCCCATTGGCGGGGTGTGATGTTCTGCTGCCGCCTACCATGCACTTGCTCATCACCTGCCTCGCCACCATCACCCTCATCATCACTGCCGCCCCCATCATCATTACCAGCTGCTTGCTGTCGACCAACAGGGGGTAGCGCTGCAAGATTTGAGCTCCACCCCCTCTCCCCTCGCGGATGCAACAACACAAAGTGCAGCGGTGTGAATGCAGGGTTGTCCTCCTTGATGAACACAGCATCACCATTAAACTTTATGGCCACTGCAACACGCTGTGCCTGCGGCTCATCACCATCACCTGGCATGAGACCAGCAACCTCGCTGCTGGTAGGGGCGTTGTACCGCCGCATGTCACAGTCACCATCTACCTGAATCCCCAAGTACCACTGATCCATCTCTGCTGGATTCATCTCACGCAAAGCATGCAAAGAGCCGGCATAAGGGTTGCAGACAATCAGCATGTCCTGCAGGCTGCGCAGAGTGGAGGACCACACTTGACCTGCGCGGTCACCAGGAATCAAATTCAGAGCTGCCATGCGCTGCACAACCATCTCGTCCCTGTCATCAATCAAATATAACTGGCCAAAACGGCGGGGCATACCGTCAGGCGGGTTGAGTGCATGCAGCTGGTGGTACACTGACCCATTGATGGCCAGGACATTGGGGCCATGGCCGGCTGGTGGGTCTTGCAGGTTGATGCCAGAGTACGCCATCTGCAAGATGCAGTTGTACGCACGCAGGTTTCCCTGGAAGGTCTTGGCCTCGTTGTCGTTGCCAGTCATCAAGCGATGCAGCGGCTGCGGGGGAGGGTGTGGGAACTGTGTGTGCAGCAATGCAGCGCGCCCATTGCTGCAGCACAGCAGGCCGCCTGTGCCATTACGGCGCACTTCCCGAGGCCACAGCTTGGCATTGCACTGCTGACATGTGCGACTGAGGCTGCCCACATTATGCGCAGCAGGCGCCTCCAGCGGCTGGGTGAGAGCAGCTTTGTACAGCGGCTTGTTGCTGACACGCTGCTGCTGCCGCTGCTGCCTGTTCTGCTCCCTATCAGCAGCAGCCTCCTGCTCACTGCGGTTGGCACGGTGCTGCTGGTGCTGCTGCCTGTTCTGCTCCCTGTCTGCAGCAGCCTCCTGCTCACTGCGGGCAGCACGGTGCTGCCGTTGCTGCTGCCTGTTGCGCTCCCTGTCTGCAGCAGCCTCCTGCTCACTGCGGGCAGCACGGTGCTGCTGTTGCTGCTGCCTGTTGCGCTCCCTGTCTGCAGCAGCCTCCTGCTCACTGCGGTTGGCACGCCGTTGTTGCTGCTGTTGGCGCCGGCTGCCACGCTGTGCATCTGCGTTCTGCTGCCGGTTTTGCCGCTGTTGTTGATCACGCTGCGCACGGGCAAACAAATTCTGCACCCAATTGCGGCGAGGGGCGGGGTTTGCTGCAGGAGCTGCCGCAGCAGCACGGGCTGCCGCCTGTTCCTGCAAGCGCCGCTGCATAACCTGCAATGCATTCTGGTAGGCAGACTGCACAGGCTGCGGTGCAGTGAGCATGCTGGCAAGGAACTGTTGCTGCCGCTGCTGAACATTGGGTGGCAGCTGGCCCAATGGGTCCGTGGCAGCACCTGCAGGCAGGCAGGCAGGCAGGCAGGCAACATCATACATGAGTTGATGGAAGACATCAAGCTGAACATCAAACGTCCACAAATTGCTCTCATGGCAATTCCAACATGCCAGCATCGTTTGTTTTGCTTGCTGTGCTGCTGCTGCTGACGTACCTGGTGTGTGAGCTGCTGCTGGCTGAGCTCCATCTGTTGCAGGAGGACTGGCGAGTGGAGCTCCAATTGCAGCGGGGGAAACTCCCACTGCAACATCAACAATTGGCAGCAGGAATGGAAGCGTGTAGCGCAGCACACCTTGCCTCACAGTGACGATCACTGCTCTGCAAAAGTTCGAGAACACTGTGAAGACATCAGTGCCCGCATAACATTCATCCCAGCAAATCTCACCTTCCTCGTGTCGATCATCGCGATCTGCTTGCCTCGCAGCGTGCTGCTGCCGCTGCAGAGACGCCCTGCTGTTGGGTGTGGTGGTTGCTGCAGCCGTGGCAGTGATGGCCAGCAAGATCACGCTGATCACTGCCCACCACCTCAAGTACAACGTGTATGCATCATTCGAGCACCAAAGTCGTTCAGCGCTGTGCTTGGTGGTTACAACTGCGACGCATTGCAGGAACAGCGCTGATCGCAAGGTGCTGCATGTCACAGGTATGCGGTTGAAAAACCAAAGCGATTCGCGACGCTGCACTGCTTGTATCCACCGAGTTCCGCACACGCCCTGGGGTTCAAGGGCCAGGTCCTAAGCCAGGCTTCTGACTGACTGACTGACTGACGGACGGACGGTATTTCTTTTAAGTAATGGATGCATGTCGACAGTGCTGCTTCAACTGTCAGCTGGCTAGTCGTGCAATGAAGTGAACGTGCTTGCAATCACTACGAAATGGAGGATCTCGATCCGATAAAGAGGATCGAACGCCGTCTGAAGGAAACAAAGACCGAAGTCTTTCCTCAGCAGGTAGGTGTTTCTCGTCACGCGGCGTATAGCGCCTCATGCTTGCTACTGCTTGTGTACCACTACAGTATTTTTACGATTTAGCGCCGTTCGATTTAGCGTCCTGTGTGTGTTTAGCGACCTAAAGTGCTTACAAGCAAACCCAGCAAGGGGAAAAACACCCCGATTTAGCGTCTTTGGGTTTAGCGTTTAGCGACCAAAAAGCAGCTCCCAGGAGCACAAAGACGCTAAATCGAGTAGAGCCAAAGTAGCCCAATTTAGCCTGATTGGGCTGTAATCTTGCATATTTGCTGTCCTGCAAGCCTATCAACATGCCTGTGTTCGAGTCTCTTGCTGTAGCCGTGCTGGCTGCGGTGGCAGCACTCCCTGCAGCACTGGCTGGCATGGGAAGGAAAAGGAAAGAAGAGACTTATGAGCCTGAGGATGATGAGCGTTTACAGCAGCAGCAGAGCAGAGGGCTGGCGAGGCTGTGCAGCAGTTTGTGTCCGGTGAAATGAGTGAGGTGGCTGTGCTTATGGGCAGGGCTGTTGCAGCAGCTGCAGCACTTGACAGCGGCATGGCAGCAGCAGCGGATGCAGCAGGAGGCTCTGCTGTTCAGCAGCTTGCTGCTGTGATTGACGATGCTGCTGTAAGGGCATTTGTGGAGGCTCCAGAGGAGCATGAGACTGAGGCAGACCTCACAGATGTGGAGCTGGTGCGTGACTGCCTGCCAGGTGCTGTGCTGGAAGCTTTGAGGCAGTATGATGGTGACGATGATGATGATGATGATGATGATGATGATGATGATGATGATGATGATGATGATGATGATGATGCAGCAGCAGACTCGGTCAGCTTGATTGATGTACAGCAGTATGCTGTGAAGCTGCAGATGTTCATGGGTGACAATCCCAACATGTTTGGCAGCAGTGATGGCCGGGCAATGGGTCAGCTGGCTGAGAAGTTGAGCAAAATGGCCATTCATGGCACCAAGCAGACTCGTATTGAGAACTTCTTTAAGTAGCTTGGCAGCAGCATGCTTCTAGACGAGCAATTTGGCAGCAGCATGTGTGATACTTGCAGTGGAGCATGTATGAGTGCAGGTACCCCTGTACATTGCATTTTTCGGGCTTGATTGGCGTGTAATGGCTGCTAAACAAAGTATCATATTGGTACAAACTGTTCGCATGCCTGTTACTTGCTCAGAAGCTCTGTTTCAGGGCCTTTCAGCTTTAGCGTCCATTACGATTTAGCGACCTAAATGCGTTGCAGGCTACTCGGCGCTAAATCGTAAAAATACTGTACTGCTACTGCTCTGTGACAGCTATTGCTCTATGCTCATCCATTGCTGTCGCCCCACGCACATCTGGCGAATGGTATCGCTAATATTGTCTGCATCTCAGGCCGTCAAGAAAGCAGTGCGGGCGATCGTGCAGCTCTGGCAGCACCCGGAACATGCAGCACTGCTGCAGAATCCCTACAGCAGTACCTCTGCTGCTGCTAACCCCGCGCTAACGCAGCTGCTGCAGCAAACTGTGGATCATCTTCTGCAGCTAACCAATTCAGCGTTTGCTGAGGTGTACACACAAGATGTGCTGCATCACTGCTCGGGATCAGCAACGCAGTTTGCTGACGCAGGCATCGCTGCTACGTTAGGCAAGCTGCTGGTGCGGCTGCAGCAGCAGCCGCAGTCAACGCTGGGCCTCTTGCAAGAAAGTCAAATTGACGTAGAAAGCGACGAGGAGGACAGCGAGGATGATGAGGCAGCAGCTGCAACTACAGGTGCAGGCTTGCAGGAAACAACAGCAGCAGCAGCAGCAGGGGACGACGATCTACCGCTGCCGCTGCAGCTGTGGTATCTGTGTAACAGGTAGTTAGGGCGGATCAGCTGGCAGCTGTTCATGGCCATGGGGCGTGATGGTGACTCAGCGGTGGCAAGTATAACACAGCAGCTGGTTGACACAGGTGAGCATTGTGTTGTTCGCTTCTTGTCTCATAGTGTATGAAACGTCTGATGTGGCTGTTGCCTGGTTGCCACGATTATTGATGCGGCCGCTCTGTGGCTGCCTAGATTCTGCATGCATAGCATTTCCTTACAGCCAATGTTGCACAGTTGAGTTTCCTTGCTCTCTGTTCAAACACTTTCATGAACGGACCATCAATCAACATACATCAACCACGCTGGGTTTAGCTGTATCAGTCCACGCTGGATCCATGCTGGATGGAACTGCATTTAGAGCATTGGTTATGGAACTGCATTAAGAGCATTGGTTTTGCCTTGTCTTGCTCTTTGATTCTGCAGGCTTGCTCAACGCAGCCTGCTCAGCAAGCGCGGTAGCCACGCAGACCTGGCTGACAGCCCACCGCCCGCAGCACTGGCGGCTGCTGAGTGAGGTGCTGTTAGTGCCTGTCAACAACATGTTACATGCCTGGTCAGGTGACAGGCGGGCAGATCTGCCAGTAGCGCTAGCCGAACTCGTGCTGCCGCTGCTGCGGGTTAGCCAGGGTTCAATCGAAGCCGTGCTGCAGCGCAATGCAGCAGCGCAGATGTGGTCCTGGCGCGGGCAGCTAACGTGGTACTTGCAGGAATACGCGCCGGCACTTGCAGGAAAACGCCCACTTGCAGGAAAAGTCAGGGATGACGTGGCAGCGATGTCAGATGAGGAGGTGAAAGCAGCAATGCGTGAGAACAAAATGTGTATGCCAGGATTACTGCTGTCTACGGCGGATCAGCGAATCTGCCGCGCTGCTATGCAGTGTCAGGAGCTCGTGTTAGAAGCCGGCAGTACTCCCACTGGGCTTTTCACAGGCCAGACGCAGCAGCTGCTGAGTCAGCTTGCTAGCAGTGACGAGTTTGCTGCTGCTGCGGTGCAGCTGCTGGTGCCGTGCTGTCACAACTGGTACTGCTTGTTAGATGGTAACAAATTTTTTGAGCAGCAGCTGGCACAGGCGAAGCAAGAGAAGGCTGCAATGCAAGCAGCTGCAGTGGCGGCAGCAGCAGCAGCAGGACCTGGCAACAGCAGCAGCGGGAAGTTAAAGCAGCAGCTGGAGCAGGGGAAACGAGACAACGCAGCTGCAGCAGCAGCAGCAGCAGTAACACCTGGCAACAGCAGCAGCAGTAGCAGCAGTAGCAGCAGCAGCAGCCGGAAGTTCAAGCAGCAGCGGGAGCAAGAAAAGGCTGCTGCTTCACCAGCAGCAGGGGCAGCAGCAGCAGCAGCAGCAGCAGCAGGACCTGGCAACAGCAGCATCAGGGAGTCAGAGCAGCGGGAGCAGCTTGAGCGTGAAAAGGCTGCTGCTGCTGCAGCAGCAGCAGCAGCAGGGACTGGCAGCAGCAGCAGCAGCAGCAGGGAGTGCCTAGTGTCCAAGAAGCAGCTGCTGCCAAGTGAGGTGGCAGTAGCAGCTGCATACAAGGCGTACCCCAGGGGCAGCGGCAAGCGAGGCATGTCTAGCAAAGACATGCATTGCCTGGCAACAATGTTCCAGGACATGATGCGAATGCAGGTGCGTGGCAAGTGAGTGTGTAGTGCTCTTGCTAGCTTAGCGACGGTGTTGCGATGTTTGTACAGCTTTTGACTACGGCTTGAAAAGACAGTGCTTGCTGTTCAAGACATGATGCGGACACAGGTTCGGCTGCTGTAACCGAGGCTGCAGTGCTTTGCGATGCTCCTGTACGTCTCTGGCTCCCAAAGACTCTGTGCATCTTGCACATGTGCGTGCGCTGGTATGGACATGCTGTGAGTCTGACTCTGTTGAAACTATGCGCTCGGGCTGTTCAGCTAGCAATCTACCGCTGCACATCTGTATTGCTGCATCTGCGCCTGCTCATTGTTGTTGCCACTGCAGCATCCGGTGTATGGGGTGTGTGAGGTCGCTGACATGCAGTGCGCTTCCTCTGACCCCACTGAGTGATGATATGCGCCCGGGCTGTTTAACTAACACTTTACTGCTGCATATGTATTGCTGCGTTCGCGTCTGCGTCTGCGGCCCTGCCATCAACTTGTGATGCTACTGCAGCATCCGGTGTAATGTGAGTGTGCGAGGCAGCTGACATGCAGTGCGGCTAACAGTCTTTACTGCGCGTGTGTGTTGCTGAGTCTGCGTCCCTGGCATCGCCTTTTTGTTGCCGTTGCACCATCCGGTGTATGGGGTGTGCGAGGTCGCTGACATGCAGTGCGCTAAGTCTGACCCACTGAGTGAAGTTGGGCGCCCCGGCTGTTCAGCTAACATCTTACTACTGTGGGCCTGCGTCCCTGCCATCACCCTTTTGTTCACTGCAGCATCGAGTGTATGGGGTGTGCGAGGTTGCTGACATGCAGTGCGTTGCGCAGCAGGCCCTGCAGCAGCACATCCTGTGCAGGGCACGCCAGCAGCAGCAGCAGGGGCGTCTTCTGCCGCCGCCGCCACCGCTGCAGCCGGCGCAGCAGCACCAGCAGCAGCAGCAGGTGCAGCAGCAGCAGCAGCGGCAGCGGCAGCGGCAGCAGCAGGATGCTTGCTCACAGTCCCTGGAGTCGTCTCCTGCGCTTTCTGCTTTCGCGCTGCAGCTAACACTTCAAGCAGCGCTGCATGCTGCCGCCTTAGCAGAAATAGAGCAGCAGCAAGGCCTGCGGCAGCGAAAAACAAAGTGGAAAGGCCCACAAATAGGCCCCGGGGTTATTCCCTATCAGCAGCTGTTCCGGCAGTGCTCGCAGCTCTGGGACATGCAGTCAAAGACAGCTGGGTTTGAATCGCATTATAACATGTTATGTAACATTGCAGGGGGGCAGCTGCTGGCGCTTGCAGGAATGCAGGCGCAGGGCAGTGTGTGGGCGGGGGTGGATGAAGAGGGTCAGAAAATTGAGTGGACAGGGGGAACTGTTTTGAACGATATTTGGTGCTTTGGATGGGACCAGCAGCAGCAGCAGCAGGATGTACAGTCAGACGGGGTAGCGGCAGCAGCAGCAGCAGGTGATGATGACGATCTTGATCTCATATGGCTTGGTCAGAGGAAAGATAAGATCAACCGGCAGCTGATTCAGCAGCAGCAGCAGGAGCAGTCTCCCTGGGACAGTGTGACAGCTGAGGGGGAGGTTGGTCTGGGGCTGGTGCCTGAGAGAGCGGTTGCAGGGGAAGCGGCATGCGTAGCAGCAGGTGAGGCTGTTCGGCAGGCTGTTCATAATACTATGTCGTAGCACACATAGCATTGATGATCATGAGAGCACCAGGCCAGCATGTGCTTGATTCAGCAGCAGCAGCAGCAGGTATTGTATGCAGAAAGTGTGTCACCTGAGGGGGAGTTTGGTCTGGGGCTGGTGCCTGAGCGGGCAGTTGCAGGAGAGGCGGCAAGCGTAGCAGCAGGTGAGGCAACGAGCAAAGCATTTTTGGTGTATGACTAGCTACAGCTCTGTTGGAGTACAGTTCTGTTGTTGGTTGTTTTGTCTGTGTCATTAATGCTTTAGGATGCGGGGCAAATGAGAGCGGTTGAGGGCAGTTGCAGGGCAAGTAGCATGCGTAGCAGCAGGTGAGACAGGATGCAAGATTGCTTTGACGTTCTTGTACTGCAGAGTGGCAGATTGACAACATGGTTAGTGTGGTGTGCATAGTCAAATTGATAACCGATGTAGGCAGTACTGCAGTCTCCCTGGGACGATGTGACAGCTGAGGGGGAGTTTGGTCTGGGGCTGGTGCCTGAGAGAGCAGTACCAGGAGAGGCAGCATGCGTAGCAGCAGGTGAGGCTATTTGGCTGGTTCTTTGCATACCTATGATGCAGCACACATATCACTTGGCGGTTATGAGATCATCAAGCCAGCATGTATTAAATTCAGCAGCAGCAGCAGGATGTTTGGTAGGTGGGACAGTGTGACAGCTGAGGGGGAGGTTGGTCTGGGGCTGGTGCCTGAGAGAGCAATTGCTGGAGAGGCAGCATGTGTAGCAGCAGGTGAGGCTGTTTGGCGGTTTTCTAAGGTACCTATGTTGTAGCGCACATAGTAATGACGGTTTTGAGAAGACCAGGCCAGCATGTACTTGATGCAGCAGCAGCAGCAGGAGCAGTCTCCATGGGATGATGTGACACCTGAGGGGGAGTTGGGTCTGGGGCTGGTGCCTGAGAGAGCAATTGCTGGAGAGGCAGCATGCGTAGCAGCAGGTGAGGCTGTTTGGCAGTTTTTTTGTGCCTATGTTGTAGCAGACATAGCACGTGACGGTTATGAGAGTACCAGGCCAGCATGTGCTTGAGTCAGCATCAGCAGCAGCAGGATGTTTCGTTGGGGGACAGTGTGACAGCTGAGGGGGAGGTTGGTCTGGGGCTGGTGCCTGAGAGAGCGGTTGCAGGAGAGGCGGCATGCGTAGCAGCAGGTGAGACGATGTGAAAAGCATTTTTGTTGTATGACTGGCTAAGGCTACTGTTATTGTACAGTTCTGTTGTTGGTTCTTCGGTCTGTTTCATTACATCAGGATTCGGAGCGGTTGAGAGCGGTAGAGGGCGGTTGCAGGAGAGGCAGCATGCGTAGCAGCAGGTGAGGCTGTTTGGCAGTTTCTGTACGTACCTATGTTGTGAGCACACATAGCATTGACGGTTGCGAGATCACCAGGCCAGCATGTACTTGAGTCAGCAGCAGCAGCAAAAGGAGGTTTTTGTAGGGGGGCAGTGTGACAGCTGAGGGGGAGGTTGGTCTGGGGCTGGTGCCTGAGCGAGCAATTGCAGGAGAGGCAGCATGCATAGCAGCAGGTCAGACGATGTGAACAGCAATTCCTACTGTATGCCTGGCTACAGCTACTGGGTATACTACAGTTCTGTTGTTTGTTCGTCGATCTGTATTACTACATCAGAAAGCGCAACCATTGAGAGCGGTTGAGGGCGGTTGCAGGAGAGGCAGCATGCGTAGCAGCAGGTGAGACAGGATGCAGCAGAGTTTGGACGTATTTGCTGCAGAGTGGCAGATTGACAAGATGGTGAATGAGTATACACTGTTAGATTGGAGACGAAAAACGAGTGCAAGCGCCGTATGCAAACAGTACTGCAGTCTCCCTGGGATGATGTGACAGCTGAGGGGGAGGTTGGTCTGGGGCTGGTGCCTGAGCGCGCAGTTGCAGGAGAGGCAGCATGCGTAGCAGCAGGTGAGGCTGTTTGGCACTGCCAAGTTTTTCCAAGTGCCTATGTTGTATCTCACAAAGCATTGACGATTATGAGAACATCAGGCCAGCATGTGCTTCGCGCGTATGTCCACACAGCAGCCTGCTTGAGCGTCTTGGACAGCAGCATGCGCAATTCACAGTATGCTGTCTACATACAGTAATTTGAGATAAGCCCCTCATCTGCCCATCTTGCTTTCACGTTGCCACTGCAGATGCACCGCAGCTGCTGCTGGCACACCTCGCAGCAGCCAATCCAGCCACCTACCTTGGAGTCCTGGACAGCAGCACACGCAACAATTGTCACACTCCACTTACACCCTGTTCAACCAATCCAACTTCCTCATGTACCGTTCTTGCGTTCACATTGCAACTGCAGAGGCACCGCAGCTGCTGCTGGCACACCTGGCAGCAGCCAACCCAGCCACCTACTTTGGAGTCCTGGACAGCAGCATACACAATAACATTCTACTCCCACCCCGTTCAGCCACCACTAACTTTCCTTATCATGCCTCACTGTACCCATCTTGCTGCATCTTGCCACTGCAGACTGCCCCCAGCTGCTGCTGGCACACCTGGCAGCAGCCAACCCATCCACCTACTTTGGAGTCCTGGACAGCAGCATACGCAAAGAGATCGACTCCGGCAAACTGCTGCAGGCTGCGCAGCTGATACGGCAGGGCCTAGGGTTCTACAGCAGCAGCAGCAACAGCAGCAGCAGCAGCAGCAGTGATTTAGCAGCAGCACGAAACCCCAGCCTGACGGCTGAGCTCCTGCAGGATCCTGCAGCAGTAACAGCGATGGCATCTGCT
Organism: Tetradesmus lagerheimii; assembly: GCA_902809745.2. NCBI lineage: Eukaryota > Viridiplantae > Chlorophyta > Chlorophyceae > Sphaeropleales > Scenedesmaceae > Tetradesmus > Tetradesmus lagerheimii. The sequence continues at coordinate 49,458 of CADDIJ020001202.1, read as the reverse complement.
GTAGCGTGTTTGACTAAAGTATGGATTGCTGCTTTCCAGCATGCACATGAGCAAGGGAGCAGCAGCAGCAGCAGCAGCAAGGGCGGCAGCAGCAGCAGAAAGGGCGGCAGCAGCAGCAGCAGTGGTATTGCTCCTGGATCTCCGGAGGAGTTTGACTTTTGCGTGGCAGCAACTAAGCGAATGCTGCAGCTGGGGTTGGGATCTGTACTAGATTGGCTGCTGCAGATTAACAGCACCAAACAGCAGCAGCAGCAGGGATTGGCTGCTTCAACCGCAGCAGGGGCATGCAGCACCAGCAGTAGCAGCAGCAGCAGCACAAGGCAAGCTACAGCCAGCAGTTTGTTTCTGCTGCTGGTGGTAGCCAGGTCAGCACTGCTGACTCAGCATGTTATTTGCACAGTAGCCCAGCAGCAGCAGCAGCAGCAGGCCTTACCCAATGTGCCGGCTGTCAACGACAACGGCAGCAACAGGGCTTCTGCACAGCCGTCAGTCGTCTTGCAGGAAAGCGATGACGTCTTGCAGGAACTGTACGCCAAGTGCATACGGCTGCTGACATGCCTGCAAGACACTGCAGCAGCGAAGCCAGCAGCAGCAGCAGCAGCAGCAGCTGGTGCTGACAGCAACAGCAACACCGTGCAACCACCTACAGTGGTTTGGGAGAGCCTACTGCAGCTGCAAACGTGGCTGCAGCAGACCAGCAGCAGCAGCAACACCAGCAGCAATGGTCAGGCAGCAGATGGCAACAGCACATCAACAGCAATGGAGGGTTGCATGCAGCTGGTTGCTGCGCTGCCGCTGCCGGAGCTATGCAACAATTTGAGCTGCGGCAACTTTGGGGGTATCTCTGAAGCAGCAGCGGCCAAGAAGCGCTGCTCTGGCTGCAAGATCAGCAGGTATGCATTTGTATTCTAGATGATGCTTTACTTTAACACTTTTTGCAATAACCTGAGCTGCAGGAACTTGGGGGGCATCTCTGAAGCAGCAGCGGCCAAAAAGCGCTGCTCTGGCTGCAAGATCAGCAGGTGCGTGTGTGTTTGTTGTGATGATGCTTTACTTGAACACTGTTTGCAACAGATCAACGCAAGCTGCAGCACCTTGGGCGGCGTATCTGAAGCAGCAGCGGCGAAGAAACGCTGCTCTGGCTGCAAGATAAGCAGGTAGGCGTGTGTTTGTCCCTTTGGCAAAGATGCTGCACCGCAACACTGTTTGCAAAGTAGGCTATGAAGCGCTGCTCTGGCTGCGAAATCGGCAGGTATTTGTTGTTCTGATGAGTGAAACAGAGAGCTAGCTGCAGTGCATCAAGCCACACTCCGCTCGGCCAGCACTTTTGGCATAGCAGCACAACACAACCAACGCATGTTGACATATTGAGCAGCTTGTCAAAGCTATTGCGCTCCCTCCAGTCATGCTCTTGATCAATGCAGGCAATTCTCTTGATCAATGAGAACTTACAACTGAGTTGTCCTGGTGCTGGCTGCACCGGCAGATACTGCTCTGCACAGTGCCAGCAGCAGTACTGGCTTGCTGCAGCAAACCTGCTTTATGATTTATCCCTGATATCATTTTGTTTCTGTGTGCATTGATCCTGTGCAGGTACTGTTGTGCGCTGTGCCAGCAGCAGCACTGGCTGGCAGGAGCACTCTTGCGGCACACCTGCGGTTATGATGAATGCCTGATACCATTGTTTCTGTGTGCATTGATTCTGCAGGTACTGTTCCGCGCGGTGCCAGCAGCAGCACTGGCAGGTGACAATGCGTGGTGCGCATGCCTGCAGACGAACTTGCAAACCCATGATTGTATGCTACTGACATAACTGCACCATAGCATCCCCGCTGTGTTCCTGTGCGCACTGATTCTGCAGGTACTGCTCTGCACAGTGCCAGCAGCAGCACTGGCCGGCAGGTGACTCAGCCTGGGAACAGCACAAGCGAGCGTGCCTGCTTTAATGCTTCTCCATCCCTAAGATGTTGCCACCTGCTGCCACTGCAGATCTGTTTTGCGCAGTGTCAGATGCAGCCTGCTGCATGCAGGCAGCTGGCTGGGTTACTCAAACTCAGATTATGTCGACGAACCCTGACATGTGTATGTCTTCGCATGCCATGCAGGTACTGCTCTGCGCAGTGCCAGCAGCAGCACTGGCTGGCAGGTGACTCAGCCTGGGAGCAGCACAAGCAGGCTTGCGTGCAAGTAAAGGCAGCGCGCGCAGCAGGGGTACTTCAGTGACACATCAACCTTTTTCTTTGTGGCCTACAACTCGGAGTCTGCAAAATGCAGCCTGCAGGCTGCAGCCTGGCAGCAGCACAAGCAGGCCTGCCTGCGCATCAAGGTGGCCCAAGCAGCAGGGGTGCTTCAGTGACAAATCAACCTGTTTCTTTGTAGATGTGGCGCAATGCAGCTGCAGCCTGGCAGCAGCACAAGCAGGCCTGCCTGCAAGTCAAGGCAGCGCGCGCAGCAGGAGCGCTGCAGTGACACATTATTTCAGGTTGAACCTGTCTCTTTGTACACTGTGCGCAATGCGGCTTCAGCCAAGCAGCAGCAGCAGCACAAGCAGCAGCAGCACAAGCGGCAGCACAAGCAGGCCTGCCTGCACGTCAAGGCGGCTCGGGCAGCAGGAGTGCTGCAGTGACAACTCAACCTGTTTCTTTGTAGAGTTTGCGCGATCATTTTGGCAGCTGCATCCTGGCAGCCGCAGAAGCAGGCCTGCCTGCAAGTCAAGGCAGCGCGCGCAGCAGGGGTGCTGGAGTGATCATCATGGTGGTTTCTTCACTTCAAGTGGTACAGTTCTTTAGATATTCTGCAACGCTCTGTTCTGTCAGGGGCTGTAGGCTGGCAGCAGCAGAAGCACGTGTAGCTGCAAGTGAGAGCAGCGCAGCAGCAGGAGTGCTGCAGTGAAGGGCGTTGCTTTCAGTCTAGAAAGGGCTGCAGCCTGGCAGCAGCACAAGCAGGCCTGCCTGTGAGTCAAGGCGGCGCGCGCAGCCGGAGCGGTGGAGTGAGCGCTGTTATGTCAGGAACAGGATGTCACAGAATGAATCATTCTGTCGTGGTACAAGTTACTCCAGAAGGGGCTGCAGCCTGGCAACAGCAGAAACAGGCCTGCCTGCACGCCAAGGCAGCACGCGCAGCAGGAGCGCTGCAGTGACGCTGTCACTGGCGCAGTGTATGGCACACTTCCGAATGATTTTGGCCCTCTCTGCTGTCTACTACAATCGCTGCAGCTCTCCTATGCATATGGTCTGTCAGGGGCTGGTGGCTGGCAGCAGCAGCAGCAGCAGCATCACGCATAGCTGCAAGTGAAGGCAGCGCAGCAGCAGGCGCGCTGCAGCGGGGGGCGTTGCTTTGCAGTTATAAGGGGCTGCAGCCTGGCAGCAGCACAAGCAGGCCTGCCTGCAAGTCAAGGCACAGCGCGCAGCAGGAGCACTGCAGTGACAACTCAACCTGTTACTTTGTGGAGGTTGCGCGATCATCGCGCAGCTGGCAGCTGCAGCCTAGGCTGCAGGCCTGGCCGGGCCTAGCAGCAGCACAAGCAGGCCTGTGACACCTGCCTGCAAGTCAAGGCGGCGTACAGAGCAGGAGCGCTGCAGTGACACTGTCACTGGCAGCACTTCGGCGGCAACGTTCCCGAAGTGCAACATGCAATTGTGATTGATTGTAGCTGCCGCAGAGTTACTGTAACACTGTTACTACGCTGGGCGGTTGAATCAAGTTTGTCAACTTGAAGCAGCTGCTGCTGTGCATGCAGTTCACGTGGTAGAATTGTCGATACTAGTCTGCAGAGTCTATGATGCTGACAGCCTAGGTACTATGTCAGAGCATGCTTCAACGCCACAGTGGCAGCATCAAGAACACTGATGCGTTACAATGGCAATCAAATGGCAACGTTGACCCCGAGTCTGCAGTAAAAGCAGCAGCTCCCGTCATAACAGCATTTTCTCCCTACCAACGAAAGGGTACCTTTATCTGGCAGATTTGCTCAGATAAGCGTTTACCCGCTGATAATGGGTTGAACCTGGACTTACAGTGGATTATCTCTGCAATTTGTTTATCTCAGGGTATCTCGAAGCATGATACAGTTAACCTTGAGATAACTCACTGATGCCTGAGTGCAGCCAGCACAAAGTTCACAGTGTGGACAGCTGCAGCACTGTGCTGTGATAGACAGCAGTGTAAATGGGTAGACAGGATGACTGAGTCATGCCAGTGACTGGAGACTCCAGGGTGTCGAGGGCCCTGTGGTCGCGGCACAAGTGGCTACCAACACAATGGAGGAAGCAACAAGTCCCTGACCTGACGCGTGTACATGTACATAGTGACATTCACTGTCAGGCTGGCGTGAGCAGCTACGTTGGTGACAGCCAGATGATCACCGACTGTGTCTGACTCGGACACTGCCGCGGCGGCAGCTGTCCACCGGGGCCGCTGGCAGCCTCAGGCTGCCTCTGAGAGGTTGACCGCCTAGTATTGGCCCTGGAACCGTCGCCCCCACTGCAAGTACCGTTTGAAGATATGACGAATGATATCACGCAAAGCATCTTCAGCTGTGCTGAGATTTCACACTGCTGCGGCAGCTGTGGGCTGACTGCTAACAGCAATTCAAGCTAAGGACCGCCGGATGCCTTAGCTGCTGCTGCAACTAGACTTCCATACCAAAGAACAGAACATGTTAGTGCCGTGCCACGAATGCTACCTGTCACCAAATTAGGATATGATTGTTCTGCGTAGGTTCTGCAATTGTGCATAGGTTTATGTGGACAGAGCATTGCTGCATCGATGGTCTTGTCGTTTTTGTCACTGCCAGACGCATTTCCTGCTGCTGACTTCGCCTGTACGGTCTGCTATCCTGCTATGCTGTACGGTCTGCTTTGCCTGCTTTGCCGCCGCAGCTTGGGCGCGCATTTTGTGGGCGCGGGCAACGTGGCACCAAGAAGGCAGACGTGGAGGGAGCAGCAAAGACGGTGTTCTGGCGCAACGACAAGGCCGCAAATTCAAGACAAAAATGGGGTGTAGAGAAGGCGGTGGTGGTGGTGCCGGGGGCTCAAAGCAGGATTCTTCAACCTGCGCATGGCGCACCGGCTGCTGGGCAGGAATGGTGTGTGCTGGTGTGTGGGTGCGGGGTGTTTTGGCAATGGGGCTGCGATGGCCAGCGATGAATTTGCTGCACGAGGTCGGAGGGTGGTTTGCTGTTTTGGGATTTGGAGCGTCTGATGGCGCTGTCCTGACGACTTTCACAGCGCAGCACAACTGTCACTGTGGCACGCATGCATAGCTGCTGTTGTGGACATTTGATGCAGCTCCAGCCTGCATGATTGAGCATCACTGCTTCCTGTGCGCTCGTCAGGGCTGCACTGTATGATGTTGCAGATGTATGTTGCATTGTGCCTTTGAGCACTGCTCCGGGTGCACACGCTGCAGCTGTTCACTTGTGTGCAGGGAGCACAGTAACATTTCAGTGATTCCCAATGAACTGAGATCAGGCATGAAGCCTGCATGACCATACAGACGCCGTACCAGCAGGAGCCCGCCACACCGCAGACTCGGTTATCCAGTGCGTACCGCCGGGTAATCGCTGATATCAAGGGACGATACAAATAGGTTATCCTTGGGTTATCCTGCTATAAAGATAAACGCCAGTGGAGATTATCTAAAAGCGTCACACTTACCCGAGGATCATCTCAGTACTGCAGGCGGATTATCTCCCCTGCTTCTACCAGAGATTATCCTGCGATCCCACTGCCAGTTTGGCAGATAAAGGTACCCTTTCGTTGGTAGGGTCTCATCTCTGGTACTTCCATCTACTATAAACAATGCACGTCTCAATGCAGGTACGGGTGGTCTACCTTACACCGAAAATAGAGAAAATAGAGAGAATAATCAGTCTGCTTTCCGCCTCCCCAGTGGGTGAGGCGCGGTTGCCGATGCCGAAAGGTATGGCTTACAAGGATCGATTATTATTATTCAATGCAGGTACGCACCATCAACTCGCAGCAGCCTCACTGAGCAGCTGCTGCTATGGCAGGGCAGCCTCACAAACACACCTGAACATCAACACAACAGCCGTGCATCGTACGCTCCATGATGGCATGGCAATGCATGGCCAAAGCATGCAGTGTGTGCTGAAATCAGGCTGATCAGCATGAGGACCATCGGCATGCACACTGCCTGTTCAACATTGACAGTCAGCGACGCATTACAGTGGGCCAGGCCGGCCTTGCTTGCGAGCGCAGCCTTGCAAGAGTGGGCAGCCTTGCATGCAGGGCAAGGGTGTCACTGCATGTCTTTTCCTGCTCGAGTGCCACAAACTTTTCACTGCCTGCGCCACATCAGCAGCGCCAATCAATCGCAGCCTGCTCATCATCACGATGCCTGCGACCATATGCTTTGTCAATCAGTTGCAACCAGACGCACAACGCCCTACTCTACATGCCTCATGCTGCGCTGCCCCAACAACTGTACTAGCAGCCAGCCAATGCCAATACGAGCCTTGCAATGTCAACACATAAACTACCTCCCCGCACACACCATTTGACAGCAGCTGCAAGCTGTCCCTAGCCATCAGTGAACTTCACACCAGTGAGCATCAGGAAGTTCACACCAGGGTAGGGATGGGCCAAACGTATGTGCGTATGTTACGCATGTTTCAAATATACGTATAAACTACGTATGAATACGTATGCGTTGAAAAACTGGAAGTATTTATACGTTTTTGGCCTACATACGCATACGCCTTGCATACGTATGTGTAACCTACGCCACCACATACGGTAGTTACAACAAGAAACAACACAGGCACCAGATCTTGGCATTTCAGCAGCTCTTACAGCGTTATTCTGTTTAAGGTCATCGAATAGTGTCGTTTTTTGTTCAAGACATCTGTGCAATCCAGTCACCATGTCTCTGCCACCCAAACCGTCACAAGCACATACGCAACAGGACGGGAAGATCAACGTGTTAGGCAAGCGTTTGACGCCGGAAGAAGGGTTTGAGGCACTTAAGAACGCAAAAAGGGCAGGCAGGTTGCCGTGCTGGGTTCACCTGCACCCTCAGCTGCAGCCAGTTGACGCCAAGGACCCCAGCAAAGGTCAGAAGGTGGTGCTTCACTGCGACCAATGCAACAAGTACCTGGCGCCTTCAAACGTCTCCCAGCTGAGCAGCAGTCACTTTGACAAAAATGGTGAATGCAAAGCTTCACATGGCAAGACAGCAGGCAAGACTGTCAGCGGCACTGCTGGCAGCAGCAGCAGCAGCAGCGGCACAGCACCCACAGGCCTGAACAAGTTCCTCGTGCCCAAGAAGCAGCAGGAGCAGGCTCTTAGCAGCCTCACCAAGTACCTGGTGACCCGTGGTTGCCCCTCACACATTGAGGACCCCTACCTGATTGACGCGTTTGCAGCGCTGGGCTGCCCCTTGATAAGTAAGCACAATCGCACTGTGCAGCTGTAGCAGCACCGAGTATAAGACGCGTATGAATGCGTAGATGGACAGCATGCGTGATTTTAAATGAACAGCCTGAAGCCTAGCTGTAAGCTGTTGTTGGCTGGTTAACCGACTGCATGCTGCACCACTGCTGCAATGCAGGCCGCAAAGAGCTGTGCATCAAGCGCATCCCCGAGCTGTACAAGGAGGTGCAGCAGGAGAAGATGGCATTGCTCATGGAGTACAGCACCGATAGCGAGGACCCTGTGGTAGGGGGCCTGGCAACTGATGGCTGGAAGAAGAAGGCCTGCGCCCAGGGCACCCCCCTGATCAGTGCCAACGTGCTGCTGGCCAATGGCGGCTCATACTTCCACAAGGTACGGCATGCAGCATGTATGTCGCAGGGCGTATCTATTGCATAGGTGACGCTGACAGGCACCATGTAGCCATGTAGCTGTCTGCACCGGTCTCTATTAAGAAGGCGGTATGTCATATGATCGAGAGTCTAGGACTATTTTGGCTTCAAAGTTGCTTCAATCTCACTTTTTGGCGCAAGATTGCGTTCACTTTGTGTGGTGCATGCCATCTGAGATGGCAAACGGCCTACTTGTAACTTCCACTCTCAAATATAGCCTTCGATAGTATCTGTTTGCTTTGCATTTAGTGACCGCGGCCTGCCTTTGATGTGCTGCTGTTTTACAGGTGGTGTAGGCCAAGGGTGTGACCAAGGACATCCCATGGATTATTCAGCTGCACAACAACCTGGCCAACGAGCTGACTGATGGCCAGCCCCGCAAGCTGCTGGGTACTGTGATGGACCACACCAAGGCCAACATGGGGGCCATGGGCAAGCTGCAGGAGGAGCACCCCTACTGCCTGGTGCTGGGCTGCCAGGGCCACTCCTTCAACCTGGTGGTCAAGGACCTGGCCAACGAGCAGAAGTGCCCATGGTCTGCCAAGGTGATCGCCCAGGCTCTCGCCATCAGCAATGTCATTGGCGACAGCGAGAAGATCAGGGAGCTGGTCAGCAGCAAGCAGCTGGAGGCTTGGGGCAAGGTGAGCATGTCTGCCAGCAAGTGTGCAGCTCAGATGCAATCTTAGACAATCGTTTGCTGACCTATGCTAAAAGTGCCTGGCAGCATGTGCCTGCTGTACACCTACACAGCAACTGATGCATGCACTTGATATGAGCAGAACAGCACATGCACACTAGTAAGTGCCTGCGTCACAATAGGCAGTATGTTGACCGTGGTGAAATTGTGCTCAGCTCACGGCTGCGTGCTTGTGCTGCTCTGGTCTGCCATCATTGTTGCTGTTGCAGACGAAGGCATTCTCCTCTCATGTCCCCCACCGCTTTGGCACGCTTGTGTTTGTGCTCAAGGATGTGGTGCGCAGCAAGGGGCCTATCAGGGATGCGGTCATGGATGCCTCCTGGGGCACGGCATCAGCAGGCAGCAGCAAGGCGGCTGAGGTGCACAAGATTGTGGCTGGCTACAGGACCGCCTTCTGGGAGGATGCAGAGCTGCTGGTGAAGTACTCCCAGCCCGTCATGGACGCCATCCACAACCTGGAAGGTGACAAACCCTTACTCAGCCAGCTGCGCAGCGTGTACCAGCAGATCCGCGACCACTTCAAGATGATGATGTGGTTACATTGGTCTGCTCAGGCGCCTACGGCGCAACGAAGACCTGGTAAACAGGATTTCAGACCACTTCAAGGCTATTGCAACCACAGCAGACACCCCTGAGAAGGTGAAACGCAGCCGCATGCACATCGTTGTTGAGGAGCACCTGGCCAAGCACTACAAGCGCTGCTTTGATGCTGCCTTCGTTGTGGACCCCATCAACTTCTTCAAGCAGGAGGGCGAGTGTTTTCCACCAGTGAGCAAGCTCAGCAATGATGAGCGCAAGGCGGCCTTTGAGGTGGGCGTTGTGCTAGCTGCTGCCCTGAAGCAGCAGCAGCAGCAGCAGCAGCAGCAGCTGTAGCAAGCAGCAGCAGCAACAGCTGTAGCAGACTGCAGCATGTTGACACAACAGCAGCAGCACTACAGAAGTGGCAGCTGCAGCAGCAACAACAGCTGTGTGTTGAAGAGTTTAGCAAGACAGCTGAGGGGTGGGCATCAGCAAATGCGTGCAAGTATGTCTTACATGTACCTGTATCTTGCACATTAACACCGATGCATATGTACCTTGGTTGAATTGCAGGTGATCAAGAACCTGTCAGTCACCACACCAGCAGAGGAGGTGGCGCTGGAGGGTGAGTGGGGCCGCTACCACATTCAGGCGCTCAGTGAGGATGTGACGGGTGAGGGCATCATGCTGAACCTGACACAGAAGACCACCAACCCTGAGACCAATAAGGTGCTGATGGACCCTGTGAAGGACAGACGCACATGGTGGGCAAACTTCATGGCTCAAAGTGGCTTCCCCATCATGGCCAAGGCAGCACGCCGCCTCTTGGCTATGCATGCTACTGCCTGTGCTGCAGAGCGCAACTGGTCAGCATGGGTCAGGTGTACACCAAAGGGCGCAACCGTCTGAACCTCACATTGGGCGAGATGATTGTGTTCATCAAAGGCAACCTCAGGGGGTCAGAGGGGCAGGATGAGGAGGTGCTGCTGCGTGAGCTGTACGAGCTGCAGCCTGCAGCAGACAGCGGTGCTGGTGCACCAGCTGCTGCTGGTGGTGATGCAGCTGCAGCAGGTGCTGGTGCTGACGTGGTTGAGGTGCAGTAACAGGTGCTGTATTTGGCACAGAATATGGTTTTCATATGGCTGTTGCTTAGAAATGGCCTGTACGTAGTATCAAGTTTGCCTGGCCTTCATCTGCCTGGGCAGGTGTTACAGCAGGCAACTGCCACTGTGGGCTTGTGCTTGCATGCGCCTACAGAGAGCCCATACCGGCCGTTTTGTCGCGTTGATCACAATTATTATACCTCAAAGAAACATGTTGTAATCACGAAAGTGTTCGCTTGCTTGCCTCCGGCAAGTACTTGGGACCTGCCTCGAAAACATACGGATTAGACATACGTATATGTACGTTTACGTATGCAACATACGTACAAATACGTATGCCAATTTCACAAACATACGCTTTGGCACATCCCTACACCAGGGTGAAGACCACACAATGTGAACTTCACGGCACTGCCACCAATGTAAACTTCAAAGTACAGCCACCAATGTGAACTCCACGGCACAGCCACCAACAGCCTTGTGTTGTAATGCCCTGCACGTGCTGTGCACACACGCAGAGAAATGAGTCCCAGCCAACAACCCTAAACCATCGTCCTATTAACACCTCCCCTACACACCCAAAACCACCTCCCACCACTAAACCACAACACGCTGCAGCTCTGCTCCTACCTACAACCCTAGCTACAAGTTTGCGCGCAGCGCGGCATGCCGTTTGGCAGCTTCGTTATGAAACAAGTTTTGAACAGTGGACAAGTAACAGATACGACATCTGAACACACAGCTACTACTACAGCTGCCTTGAGTAGTCAACACACACCACAGCCGGGCCCAGTGCACCACATCAACCCCTGCTGCTGCCGCTGCTGCAGCCAGCGCCAATGCATCCATGCACCTTCCACATGCCGGGCCGCAGAGAGGCTAACGTGCACTGGCCGCTCAGCGCAGCACATCAATCCCTGCTCCTGCTGCTGCAGCCAGCACCAATGCATCCATGCATCCCTGCTGCTGCTGCAGCAGATCCTGGTTGGTATCCAGGACAAGCGTGACCCCCTCAATCTATGCATACAACCACGATCATGCATACACCAAGCCTGCCAGCCGGATCACACTGCAGCTCACCATGCAGCGAATAACGACGCGTTGAGTCAAGGCAGCGGCACCGCCTCAATCCATGACAATGCATCCACCAATCCTGTCAGCCGGATCACAATGCACTGCATTGCAGCACACATTGCTGCAGGAGAAGGCCGTAGTGCACACAACAACAGTCTGAACGTCACGCCAAAAGACGTGTTGAACAGTTTGCTGCCAAATATGCAGATGCATGGGTCACACCAGTCCACCTTGCTGCAAGACCTTGCTGCAGAGAAGGCCGTAGTGCACCTGGCAGTGAATAATGACGCATTAAGGCGGCGACCAGCACTAGGTGGTCCGCCCTACTGTCAACAAATACACGTATGATCTGACTGCATGTCATCTACTATGTCATAGCTGTGTCACTGACTCACCAACCTTCGTCACCACTGGTCACTGCTAACAGCTGGCTAGCAATAATATCTCCCAGAGTCAGAGCTGGGCTGTAGACGCATGTCACAAACCACAACTGCTGCACCAGTCGGGTGCAGCACAAACAACCAACTGCCTATCTAGAATCTGCAATGGATAGAAGAAAGTTGAGCAAACAGGCTCAGAAGCAGCTGCCGGCTGGTGGCTCTCTGTAGAGCGTGTGTAAACGATAGCATTTGTCAGACCTTAGGCTCTGTCGATTGTGCATGGGCTGGCACAACACACGCACACAGAGCAACTCTGAGCACAAATTGAATGCGCAGGGGGACAATTCCTGCCACTGCATGCCTCCAAAACCCCTTGCCCCGCACAGAGGCATGCAAGTGTCTCTCAGAGACATGCAGCTACAGCCACATGAGCACTACGGCACGCCTGCAGGTCCATACTGCCTTCATGCTAGACAAGCGATGGGTTTGAGGTAAAACCTCAACCTTACGATAGCCTGCAGCACATGTTGCGCGAACAGAACAGTACCCACAAGCCCAAGCCACATAAGGGTCCAAGCCTGATGCCGTGATGCTGTGCGAGCAGCAGCGGTGACAGCGTGCATTGCGTAACGCTGGTGTGGTGTGGTGTGTGTCGTAGCCAGAAAGTAAACATGTCATGTGACGTGACAAGTGCAGCACCCAAAGCCTGCCAGGCACAGCCTAGCCTGTTGCGGCACGAAGTGCTGCAGATCCTAACACCTACGGGAAAGTGGTGTCAGAATGGCAAAACGCTGATGTGCCTGATGTGCTAACTACCTACGAGCTATGTGGGCCCCTGCAGCACCTGCACAGAATTTGCTGAATGCCAATGCGCACGCATACACAAGGACTGACATGACGCATGCGTGCCCCTGCAGCATGCACAGCATTTGCTGGAAGCAACAGCGCATGGATACGCAAGGGGTTAACACGAAGCATCCGCGCCCCTGCCCCTGCATCCAGCTGCACAGCACCTGCTGAGAGCAACTGCACACAGGCAACGTGTAACAGCACCTGCTGAGAGCAACTGCACACAGGCAACGTGTAACAGCACCTGCTGAGAGCAACTGCACACAGGCAACGTGTAACAGCACCTGCTGAGAGCAACTGCACACAGGCAACGTGTAACAGCACAGAAGTCGCCCACAAAGCATGCGCCTAAACCTGTGTCCAACATGCCGTCAATGCACTAGACGAGGCAGATTGGCACTCTGCCACTGCACACAGCAAATGCTGCAACTCAGCTGGGGAAGTGTGGTCGTGGTCAGTCCACCTACACCTGATGAGTCACTAGAAAACGTCACATGTCGTCCTGCTAACACCTAAACCATCGAAGCGTAGGTTGTGGCAGGCCTGTGTGTGCCTATGCCACTGTCGCTGTTGGCTACTGGTCAGACCTGAGCTAACAAAAAAGGGCCTCGAAAGCGTCCTGGAAAGAACCGCACAACATACACCAACAGCAATGAGCGCAATCACATCGTAGCAAGTCTGTGATTGATAGGCCGTTAAAAGCGTGCACTAGCGCAATGCCTGCATATACCAGCGAGGCAAACGCAGGCCAGTCAAACACACAAAACACGCCGCAAGCAACGCAGTCAACATACACAACACAGCAGGCAACGCGTCAACCGGCTGCAAGACAGATGTATCAGCATGCGCGCAAAGCCTGGTAGTGAGCAGCGCGCTTTCAGCGCCGCGGAACCTGTTTTTAATAATGTCACGCCATAGCATTGCACGCAGTGCTGGCTACATCAGTCTGCTGCGTGCTGTGAAACACGCGAATACAACACACACATACTGTCAGACCATGGAGCTACGCTACACTGATACTGTCACGCGCAAATGCACAGACACATGACGCAGAGCACCGCTGATTTGCATAATATGAATCGGAATCACGTACTCAGCTGTTGGCACAGCTGCAAAGGTACGCGCCTGGCTACAAAAGCCAGCAGCAGAACAGCAGCGCAGCTGTCACTTGCTGCAAACGCGCGACGGCAGCATTGCCACAGCCGTACACTGACATCAATCAAGTAGGGGCGAATGGGCCACCTACGTTTTCACCCAGGCCAGAACAACCATACCGTACTGTATACGGTAGCAGACGCTGAACATGCACGTGTGCATGAACACACCCACAAGCACCACATGCCTGGAAGCAGGCAAGTGCTGCACACTGCACAACCAGGCCACATCCTGTTGTGTTCTGACAGTTGCGTAACATAGTAACACTGTAACAAGGTAAGAATTGGAGTAGTGCGTAAGGAAGGGGCGCGACAGCTGGCATGTACGCCAGCAGCGCATTTCAAGCAACGTCAATACCCGTGTAAGACAGCTGCGCACTCCACGCAGTGCCAGACTCGCGCCTAGTCCAAAGACAGTAACAGCAGCAGCAAGGGCACAATCAACATCGCTACACTCAACCAGCCGCATACTGAGGTTGCGCTGAATCTCATGATTGGCCACCACCGCTGCACAACTCTGGCACTGATGGGACTGTCATAATAGCCACCAATGCTGCAATCAGCAACCACACTTCTCGACCCTGATGACTAACACCCGTGTATGATCACACAACATAGAGACACTGTCATGAACATGCACGCAACTGCATGGCATCAGGGATACTGGCACTGCTGCCACCGTCCCTTGTGCTGCTGACACACCTACTGCTGCCTCAACAGCCGGCAGCAGCAAGAGCGCAGCAGCAGCATGTCTCTGATGACACTTCCAATGCGCACCATATGCTCAGAGGAGCAGCTAAGTACACAAGCAGCGGCTGTAATCCAACAGCCACAGCCAGCCACACTGCGCGATTGTCTCACCCACCGCACGTAGCGGCCACTCAGCAGTATCAGCAGCGACACACGCTCCTTGTGCATCCTAGAGCAGCAACCGAAGCCACTGCTCAACCAAACTTTCGCTTTGTCATTCTCCTGCAAGGGATCATGACATGCTGAACACGCACAGCCAGGCGGCGCCATCCTGCAAGAGGATCACTGCCTGCTGATCACGTGCAGCCTGCTAGGCGTCGTCATCCTGCAAGAGGATTACGCCTAGCTGATATCACACATCTGCGCACCGTCATCCTGCATGAGGATTACGACATCTGGATGAGCTGCAGCCAGGCGTCGTCTTGACGCAGCACCAGCATGTCGCAAAACTCGCGGCGCTGCTGCTCTGAGAGCCTCGGCACGGGAGCTAGCAGGCGCGGCAGCCAGTAGTGCAGCGGCTCCACATTTGGGTCTGGCACGCTGCTGCTTGGGGGGAGGGAGCCAGTCACCATGGCCATGTACTTGCCCTGACACCTATTAGGGGCAGAATGGGGAGGATGCAGCAAAAAAATAAGACACACAGCAGCAAGGTTTGAAGATGCGTGAGAGATGGTTCAAGCAGGAAAGCAAGCGTGAATGTGTTAAACAGCACTGTGCTCGTGATAGAACTGGGCGGGAGAGCACGTGAGTCTGGCATGCTGCACCGGGGGGAGGAGGCGCCAATGACCATAGCCGCACAGCTATGCAGTTGCCTTGACACTTGCCATTGCGAGCAGGGAAGCGTGTTAAGGTGGCAAGCAGAAGCAGAAGCCAAAGAAAGGCAGCGCAGCTAAGCATGTGCCCGCTGGTGCAGATGGCAGCACTACCCGCTTGACAGCGAGAATATATTTAAGTGTTGTTGAAGCAGTAGCACATTTTCTGCGCTGCTGCTGTGTGGTGCATAGCTGCTACCGAGTCTGATGTGTGGCAGCGCAAAGACTGTGGCCTGGCCTGCTGCGCCCACCTGGGGCACAGAGGCACCTCCCTCTTGTTGATGTAAGCTGAGTGCGCAGTTGGCTCGTTGCAGCCCCTGCAGGAACACCGCAACACAGCAGCAGGCAAGACAAACAGATTATGAGTAAATGCTGAGGCAAGAAAAGCAAAAGAGGACGCGCTGCTTGCAGCGTAGCTTAGCAACCGCAGGCACAGCAGGAAGAGGTGCCAGAACATCACATCCAGCTGTTGCTGAGTGCAGGTGATGTACTGCAGGCCAACCGCTGCTGCTGCTCGCGCTTTGATCATAGCCTTTCCGAATCAACCTTGCACCATGCAAGAGCTAAGCACAAGATCACGGGAGCTGCTGCTGTGCTTACCTGCATGCCTGGAACCACCCTCCAATCACGAGCCGCGTGCCCTTGATGTATTTGTCATTCACAGGGCCGTCCACCTCGCTGCCGCTGCCAATGTCTGCGTCATCATGGTGGTGGTGGTGGTGCTGCTGCTGCTGCTGTCGAAGCACCTGCTGCTGCTGCTGCTGCTGCTGCGTGTGCTGCTGTTGTTGATGCCTGCACTGGTGGTGCTGCTGCTGAGAGACAGCATGGCAATTGTTGAAGGCTGTCAGCGCGCTGTCCGGCGTGGCAGTGGTAAACTGCTCGTCCACTGGCTCCGTATCTGTGCGCTGCATCTTGCCGACCACTGCGGCCTTGGCGTCAGCACGCTGCAGGGGCGGGCGAGCAGTGCAGTGTTGTCACGGGCAGCAGCAACACAGGCGCATGCCTTTAAGCGGGCATGTATGCATTGTAAGAGCGCTAAAATATGGATACAGCACTTGATCAGGGTATGTCAAATGCTGTGCAGGAGGCAAGGTCCTCTCCCTCCTCCTGCTAGCTTATTCTGTCCTTGCCAGCTGCACGCTGCCCCTGGCCCCCTGAAATACAGCCCCTTCTGCACGCGAACCAGGAGCACTGCTCAAAGACTGCAAAAGCAAGAGCATATACGCACGCCAAACACAGCGTTTGTATACTTGTCGGGCTGCTGTCCAGGCCTCGTGCTGTGTGCTGGAAGCAGCTTGAACAGCCAAAAAAACATTCACATCACACAAGCGGCCTCATACCTGCTGCACAACTCCGTTGGGCGACAGCACCTGCTTCCTCTTTCTGGTGTCCTGTGCACTGCCGCTGAGTGCTGCTACTCGATCTGCCATGACAGACAGAGAACTAACCAACGACACAACCACTAGCAGCGACAATAGCGAGGCCAGGCAAGTCTGGTGAAAAAAAATGGAATCGCTGCTAGCTTGATGCCACTTTGCGCCGCAGTCTATAGAAAGAAGCCCATCACAAGTTGACAAAAGCCTTTTTAATGTTGGGTATGTGCAGCAGTGCCGCTCGCTGCGAAAGGTAATGCTGAAGCCAGGTGTCAGAAGAAGTTGTCAGCCAATTCAATTGTCTGACGACGCAGATGCGAGAGCGGCATATGTCGGAAATGGTTTCAATGTGTTTGACTTGACAGCAAAAGGATACAAAGGATGTTGCTCTGCGGGACGATTACATTGGCTGCTGATTTACTTGGCCAGCCCCCTCAAAACCCAAGGAGCCCACACGCCCTGCTCTCCGTGTGATTCTATGTAAAAATGACTACTCCGACCACTGACTAAAATCGTGTGTATGACGCAACGCCTCTGTCATATGGTGCGGGATCCGCACAGACAGCACAGACTGGACCGCCGTGCGTGTGCACTTGTAGCTCATTGTGCATGCAACCGTTTCCCAACATGCACTACGCACGATCATGTGAGACTTTATACCTGTATTTCAACGTGCTGTATAGGGCAACGCCTGGCATCTGTGACTGTACTCTAGGACTCCTGGTGACCAGAAGTTTGCAGCCGGTTGCTGTTCATGCTCAACACACAAGCTGCAGACATTGACACGGCATTGATCAGTTTCACATAAATCCACCCCCAGTGCTCGTTCAACGGCGGTGCTGGACATCTGCAGGCTGGGAGTGATTGTAAAAGGCCTTCGACTAGGGTTTTGATGCACAGTCAGACAAACTTGCTGCGCTGCATAGCATGTCAAGATGTTGATTGTTGTTATTTAAGGTTCAAACAGAGCTCAAGTACAGGTTGCATAGCCAGCGTCAATGTCTGAAGACTTCATCAGCAACTCGTCGGACAACAGGGCTCGTAGACCTGATTGGAAGGCAGACGTGTGTGCAGCACGAAGCCAGCAGTTTATGAGGGTCAGAATGTAATGAACGGGAGCAGAGCAGGCGTGGCTGGGTCGCGAATTGAAGAAGTGGACTTGACACAGGTGCACATGCTGCTCCAGCAGCACAGCAGCTTTGCTCCAGCAGTCAGCTTGGCAGCTGCATGCAGATAATGTGTTGGCCAAACCAAAAATGAAAATCATTCTTGCCACTAGTATTTTTGGCACTTGCTCTGTCTGGTGCAGCGCTTGCAGCCGCACACCAGCGCACTCGCTGTAGCCTACAGTAGCCTACCTTGAATATCTTGCTACATGGCAGCTGCTACTGAAGACAAGCTACATTTTCATCAGGACACATCAAAGTAACCCACTATACAAGTACAGCTTGGAGCATCTGCTGCAACGATGCCCTGCTTCTGTGACTTTCAAACACAACAATTGTGCAGCACATGCACGTGCACACTGCCTGCCTGCCTGCCTGCCTGCCTGCCTGCTTGTTGCTGCTGCCGCTTTGCAGGCACAGCAGTGTTGCCAGCGCCGCAAGCGCAAGGTAGGCAGCTCAATTGATGCAGCAGCAGCCTCCCTGCATCCTGCGATGATTGTATGCATTGGCAGCAGTGCACGAGACCCATGAGTCCAGTAACTCAGTACCCCATCGAGCACCCCATTCAGCTGCGTGCTAACAGCAAACATTGCTCTACTGTCAGCACTGAACACCCACCACAAATTTTTAATGTGGTTCCTAATTGTTGTTGGTGCTGCTGCTGCAGGTGCACGGGCAGGTGGAGCAGCTGCAGCAGCAGCGCCAGGAGCAGCTTGCTCCCAGCCGGCTGTACCTGCCGCCGCCATGGCAGCCAGTGGTCTTCAAGCAGCCGACGCCAATGTTCATGGTGGGTAGGTTGGAGAACTTTGGATGACAGCGTTGTGATGGAGGGTGTCACACGGCTGCAGCTGCAGCCGCAAATGTGGCAGCTGTAGCAACAGCTGCAACTGGGCTGCAGCTGACTCAGCACCGGCCGCTAAGTTGTAGGTATGCTATGATGACACCGTGTCAGTGATAGGCCAGTAATAGTTGTCATTCCTGTAAGATAGCGCCGCCGCTGGGACTGTGGCTGTTAGGTGGATAGGAACACTGTCGTGACGACAGTGCAAGTGTGCGTAGTAGTGGCTGGCGCTGCTGACACTATACCCGACGGTGCATGCCATGTGTGTAGACCGCTAGCAGTTATCATGGTTTGCTTACATCGCCTGCGCTGCATGCCGGCTGCGCATCATGCACATTGGCAATGGCTGGATGCCAGCAGGACACATGAACCATCACTAGCAGAAGCTGCCCGCAAGTTCGTGCTGTCACAGCACTAACCGGGTACTACTCCATTGAATCACACCCATGGCTGTCAATCCGCTGCATCTTGCACATACTTGCTGTGTGCTTGGTGACCATGCTGCCGCAGGTGGTGGCTGCAGACAGCCGCAGCTTTGTCGCGCTGCCTGAGAATGCTTGAACCATCACTAGCATTGCTTTAGATGCTGGCCCACAGGTGCATGCTGCCCACTAAGTAGTTTAGTACTGCTCTGACGTCAATGCCAGCCGCTGTAAGCGACTCATCCGTTGCTGTACATGCCTGTCATCCCACATTCTCACAATCCGCTGCGTTCTGTTGCACAACTGTTGTGCTTGGCAACTATATGCTGCTGCAGGTGGTGGCTGCAGAGGGCTGCAGTTTGTTGCACAGCCTGTGGATGCTTGAACCATCACTAGCATAGCAGTAGATGCTGGCCCGCAAATGCATGCTGCCCAATAGTCTGATGCTGTTCAAAAGTCAAAGCCAGCCGCTGTGACTTGCGCGTTGCTGTTCATCCCTGCTGTGTTTCTTTCGACCATATGCTGCCGCAGGTGGTTGCTGCAGAGGGCAGCAGCTTTGTCACGCTGCATGACAGCCGGCTGCAGTTCACCCCGCAGCGCTGGGCGTTTGGCCCTGCAGACTGGGCGTGGGCACCCCTGTGGGCCTGCATGCACACGTACACCACAGCAGCAGAGGTAGGCGGCAACTGCTTGCGCATGCACAACAGCAGCAGAAGTAGGCGGCAACTGCTTGATTGACACGTCAGGGCTAAAAACCCATAATAGGCAAATTGCTTGCAGATCAGAGTATGCAGGTTTGCAGCAGCACGATGTGGCTAATGGCATGTGTGTCAGACTGCAAGGGGGCGTGGGCACCCCTGTGGGCGTGCATGCGCACGTACACAACAGCAGCAGAGGTGGGTGGCAGCTGCCTGATTGGCACGCCAGCTGACGTAGCTGCAGCGCTGCTTTGTGAATGGGCGAATTGCTTGCAGTTCAGCGTGCGCTACACTCTGGCAGAGTTGCAGCAGAGGAATGTGGCCAGCGGCATGTAATTGCAGTTAGCATGTGAATTACATGCTAGCGTCCAGGCACGAGCGCATCTCAGTACTGGCTGAAAGTGCGGCGACAAGTGAAGCAGCTTTGAAGTCAACTGTGGCTTTGCTGTGCTTCACAGGCCAAGGCTGCTGTGTGCGCGCAGCGTGGCAGCAGGAGCAGCAGCAGCAGCAGCAGCAGCATCACGAAGGGCGCATTGGTGAGTGCTTTGCAGGACGCCGGCAGATGGCAGATGGCGCGCCATCTGAGACGCAGTAGACTAGCGGCGTTGCTGTTGCACGCAACGCAACAGTGCCCAAACTGATGCAGAAACGCTAATTCCACGAGGCAGCAGGGACTCAACACTGTGCAGAAAGCCTCTAACAGTAATCACGCCAGCAAGTGCCACTTTTTTTAAGTGAGCTGCAAGTTTGACCTGCAGAGCCCCTTTCAAAGGGATGCGGCACCCCACCTTCTCTGCTGCTGGCTTCCTGCTGCTGCAGGTGCTTGCACGGGTGGTGGTCAAGGGCAAAGCTTACACGTGTGCAGGCAGCGGCTGTGTGGCAGTACCTGCACTGCTGTTTGATGCGGTGCTGGAGTATGTACCACAGACGCCCAAGGAGCGGCTGATGAGTGTAGATTATGTGGCCGGCACTGCAGCACAGGGACAGTGCAACCTGTGATCCAGCTGGCTTGCGCATGGAGGATTATCTGCATCGCTTGGCTTAGCAATGCACCTGTGCTGGTCAGCAGGACCGCTTCACAGCTGGCAGTACACATGTACAGCTGCAAAACATCTGCGTTGCAGGGTCAGGATCAGGGTTTCATACTGGATCATGTTAAGGCACTATCGCCACCTATGGGGGTGTTGTTTTGTGAATTGATCATGGTAGCTGGTGCTGACAAGAGGGGCGCAAAGTGTGATGAGCAGCGGTGTGTGACCTCAGCCAGTTCGTAAACCTTGTAACGCTGCCCCAGCCCAGCACGCTGCTGCTTCGTTCTTGTATGCTCGGCAGCTGATTAGGCATCATTCGCTGCTTTTGTGCATGTTTTAGTGCTCTACTGTAGCCACGCAGCGTTTAAACGCAACTCAAACATGATGAGCACATGCCTAGGAGGTCGAGCTGGGCTCAAGTGCAGCGGTCACAAGCTACGAGATAGAAAACTGGGACCAGCTGTAGCGCCGTGCGTAGCTGCAGGTAGGCGTTGTCGTGACAAGGACTGGCCAGGTCAGCCTGCTTCCCTCGCAATCAACTTCGCGGAAGCAGTATTCTCGGGGTAGCAGCCTCAGCAACGCCTTACTTACGCTATTCGTCTATCTTTGACGTGGAGCTGCGTGCGGTTTGCTTCATGGGTTCGGCTGTTGTGACGCTAGCAGCAGTGATAGGTGGTTGGCAGAAGCAGCAGTCCATGCATGCTGTTGTTTGACAAGCATACCTGCCCTTGCAGGCCCTCGCCGGTTGCGCCTTCCCCCTAGGGTCCTTGCAGCGTCTGCGCGACCTAGTGTGGATGCAAGCAGCAGCAACGCCAGCAGCAGTAGCAGCAGCAAAGCTGCTGTTCCCAGCAGTACAAGCAGCAGCGCTCCTAGCGTGATAAAGATACCCCGGTCAATCCACGAGGTTGACAATGGCAAAATTTTGGGCTTTGGCGCTGACCTGTCAGAAGACCACCCGGTGCGTGTACCGCCAAGTGCACAGAAACATATCTTGTGCACTTGTCGCATGTGTCAGTTTGCCAACAGGCAGAGCAGTGGTAGACGCAGCTGTTGCAACCTTCAGATGCTGCAACCTTCAGAAGTGCCAGCCAAGTTTGCAGCAGTTGCAGCAATTGCAGCAATTGCACTTGGAGACCATCCGGTACGTGCACAGCCAAGTGCACAGCCAAATGTCTTTGTCAGATTCCAGCAGGCAGAGCAGTGGTGGCCGCAGCTGTTGCAGCCTTTGATGTGCCAGCCAAGCTTGCAGGCAATTGCATATGACGTGATGATGGTTAAACTGACATGTTTGATTCATTTGGGCGAGGATATGGCGGTTGGGCCGATGATCTGCGCCTGGGGCTGCAATTGACAGTCTAGGAACATGATGCAGCAAGGGTAGAATCAAAACAGCTGTGTTGGCAGGTCATTCACGTTGCAGGAATGCAGCTCCTTAGGTGCAAGTGTTTTGATTGCTTATGTGCTGCTGGTGCTGCTGCTGCTGCTGCTCCTGCTGCTGCTGCTGCTCCTGCTCCTGCTGCTGCTGCTGCTGGTGCTGCTGGTGCTGCAGGGCTTCCATGACGAGGCGTACAAGCAGCGCAGGGTGATGATCGCCAACATTGCACGCGAGCATGAAGTGTGAGCACTGCACCACCACTGCACCACCACGTCCAGTGCCTGCACAGCAAGCAGACCCAGCAGCCGCCACAGCAAGCAGACGCAGCAGCATGCACAGCCAAGCTCCCTGTATGGCAGAGCAGCTGGTGCAAGCGGAGTTGGGTTTGTGTACTTGCGAAGTTTTCCGTGCTGTTTGGGGCACTGTACCTTCTGTGTTTTTCATGCAGGGGCCAGCCCATCCTGCGCATTGAGTACACACCTGAGGAGGTTGCTGTTTGGGGCACTGTACCTTCTGTGTTTTTTATGCAGGGGCCAGCCCATCCCGCGCATTGAATATACACCTGAGGAGGTGGCTGTGTGGGGCACTGCGCTGCAGCTAGCAACACCGATTTAAGACCTGTGCTCTGCTGTCTTTGTAATCCTATGTGTATTTACAATGCAGGGGCCAGCCAATTCCGCGTGTTGAGTACACGCCTGAGGGGGTTGCAGCATGTGGCTTGCATGTGCCTTGAGTCTGCCTTTTGAATTTTCAACCCGTGCGTTACTTTCTGTGTCATCTGGCAGGGGCCAGCCCATCCCGCGCATTGAGTACACACCCGAGGAGGTTGCTGTGTGGGGCACTGCGCTGTCAAAACTCAAGGCGCTTTTTCCAAGCCACGCCTGCAAGGAGTTCAACGCAGCGCTCCCAAAGATCAACTTCAGGTGCGATGGGTGCGGCATCCCTACTAAAACATCCGTGCATTGTGCTTTTCACAACCGAACATGGCTTTTTGTTACCTGACCAGGTCTACAGCAGTACTGTTTTCCAGCCATGCCTGCAAGGAGGTCTTTGCGGGCATGCCAACAGTCAACTTCAGGTGCGAGGTCTGCCAGTGCATTGTTTGCAGTTGCTGTTGTCCTCTATACCAAGGGACTGCTCCCCTGTCATATCTGCAAGGCTGCACCTCCTGTGCCAACACAGCCGTACTGCGTTGTTTGATGCTGCAGGGAGGGCAAGATGACGCAGCTGCGGGACATCAACGAGGTGCTGCAGCAGTCAAGCATGGCCAATGCTGCTTGGTTAATTTGTTATTTGTTTTGCTGATTTGTTATTTGTTTCCTGCAACCTTTCCTGCAGGGAGGATGAAGTGCCGCAGCTGCAGGATGTCAGTGAGGTGCTGCAGCAGTGCAGTGGCTACAATGCTGCTTGTGCTGCCTCGCTGAGCTTGCTGGTTTTTTGTATTTTTGGTGCTGACTGCCTATTCTGCAGGGACGGCGAGGTGCCGCAACTGCAGGCCAGTGGCTGGCAGGGCTCAATCAACAACGCATCACACACATCCAAAAAACATACAGCGCTGCTGTGTTTGCTGTGTGCTGCGCTTTCGTGCAGGGAGGATGAGGTGCCGCAGCTGCAGGACATCAGCGAGGTGCTACAGGCGGCCAGCGGTTGGCAGGTGCGGCCAGTGGCGGGGCTGATGCACCCGCGAGACTTCCTCAACGGCCTGGCCTTCAAGTGAGTGTTCTCTGAACAGCAGAGTATGCCGTTTGGTCTGTTCTTTATCTGTTGCGACCTGCATGTACTCTGTATGTTGCAGAGAAACCTGAGCCTGGCAGGCTACTGCTTTGCTGTGTGTACTCTGGTGTACATCCGTGCTGTCGCACCCGCGTGACTTCCTCAACGGCCTGGCCTTCAAGTGAGTGAGCATCCAGAAGAATCTGTTGTTTGGTCTGTTTCATCTTGCTTATAAGCTGCATTCAATTGCGCAAGCATTTGAGGGAGTCGCGCTGATGAGTGCTGTGTGAGCTCTGGAGCGTGTATGTTCCGGGCTGCTGCTCTGCTGCATGTACTCTGTGTAAGCCTGTGCTGCAGTTGTGTCACAGGTATATTCACTCCACGAAGTACATGTGCCACGCCTCCAAGCCACCTTAGAAGTCAGAGCTAGACATGCTTACATCTGCTCCTGCTGCTGCTGCTGTTGCCGCGTCACAGGCACTTACCACCATACGGAGTACATGAGCCCAGCCTCAAAGCCAACTCACAGGTCAGACTCAAACATGTGCACATCTGCTGCAATTGCGGCTGCTGCTGGTGCTGCTGCTGCATCACAGGTACTTCCATTCCACGCAGTACATGCGCCATGCCTCCAAACCGCACTACACACCCGAGCCAGACGTGGTGCATGAACTCATCGGTGAGTATTCGAGCGAATTATTACGCTTGAGGATGCATTTGCGCATGTAATTAGTTAGTAACAAGCAGTTAGTCTTGTGCCGCTATATATAGTGCACGCATTGTGAACAAAACAAAAGCCAGATGTGGTGCATGAGCTCATCGGTGGTATTTGTTATTTTCATTACGCTTTTAGGATGTAGTTGCGCATGTAACATGTTGGTGACAACATTAGTCGTGTGCCGTACTATGGTATGCACGAAGTCATCGGTGAGAATCTGTTGACTTGAGGATGCAGTTGTGCATGTGACATGTTAGTGACAAGCAAGTAGTCTTGTGCCGCACTACTACGTGTAGTGTATACACACCAGAGCCAGACGTGGTGCTTGAAATCATCGTTGAGTGGCTGTTACGCTTGAAGATGCTGTTGCGCATGCAACCTGTTTGTAACAAGCAAGTAGTGTTGTGCCGCACTACGTAGTGCACGCAGTGTATACACACCAGAGCCAGATGTGGTGCACGAAGTCATTGGTGAGTATCTGCTACGCTTGAGGATGCTGCTGTGCATGTGACATGTTGGTAACAGTAACAAGCAAGTAGTATTGTGCGGCACTACATAGCGTGTAGTGTATACACACCAGAGCCGGACGTGGTGCTTGAACTCATTGGTGAGTATCTTTTACGCTTGAAGATGCAGTTGCATATGTTTATAACAAGCAAGTAGTATTGTGTCACAGGACGTAGTGTATGCAGTGTACACACACCAGCGCCAGACGTGGCGCATAGACTCATTGGTGAGCATCTGTAACATAGTACGCTTGAGGATGCATTTGAGCATGTTACATGTCAGTCACAAGCGAGTAGTCTTGTGCGGCACTACTACGTGTAGTGTAGACATACCAGAGTCGAACGTGGTGCATGAACTCATTGGTGAGTATCTGTTACACTTCGGGATGCAGTCGTGCATGTAACATGTTAGTAACAAGCACGTAGTCTTGTGCCGCACTACTACGTGTATTGTATACACACCAGAGCCGGACGTGGTGCGCAAACTCATTTGTGATTTCTCAAGCAACATGATTGCGCATGTATTGCGCATGTACGCATGTAAAATGCGTTTCTAGAGGTTGTAACTACTAGTGCACGTTTGGGCGAGGTGTTGTGCATGAACCAATAGCTGAGCTGAGATTTCTATATGCGTCGCTGGGGTGATCCACTGTACTGCGTTGCTGGTTGTATTGCTAAGCTGTTGGTATATTGCCGTTTGGGTACTCGCCATGCATGCGTATAAATGGCGAGTAATCAAGCGGCAATATACCACCAGTTCAGCAACACAACCAGCGGCGCAAAATAAAAATAATAAATAATAAATAATAATAAAAATAGATTCGGTTGCGACATTGTGTGCATGTGCAGGCTTGCATGCAGGGTTCGGCTGTCTCTGCTTGCTTTTCTGATAGATTGTGTTGATTTCTTCACACCAGATTCAGGTGCTGCCGGGTGCGTGAGGTCATCTGTAAGCAGCTTTCGCAACTTCAGGAGGAGGGACAGAACAGCGTGTTTGTTGTTTGACTGGCTACAGCTACTGTTGAAGTGCAGTTCTGTTGTTATGGTTCTTCGTTGGTATGGTTGCATCAGGAGGCGACGCGTTTAGCCTCTTCGCCCTTTATGAGGCTTCAAAGGGAGGGACAGCCAGTTTGTAACGAGACCGCCAAAAGACAATGTCTACCCACTTGGACTTCGCTATGTACAAGGCCATGCATGTTCTCTTGGGCCGTTTTCGTAAACGACGCATCACACAATATGATATGAAGTGCCGCATGTTTGACATTCTGGTTGAACCTGTTATGTCGTACGCTTCTCATGTGTGGGGTCCTGAGCTGTGCCATGCTGGACTTTTCAGGCGCCTGGGATGGCGCATGTCTGCAGCCGACAAGGTACACTTGGCCTTCCTTCGCTACATGACCGGTACTGGCAAACGCTCTAGTTTGGATGTGTTAATGCGTGAGCTGCACCGCCTGCCTGTCATGCACCATTGGGTTGTTCTAGCAGTGCCTTGGTGGGAGCGCCTCCAGGCTATGGATCAGGATAGGCTTGCACGGGTTGCATGGGTATCGGATGTGGAACTGGCGTTGAGTGGCTGCAAAAGCTGTTGGACATATGATCTATTGCACACCATGCAGCGACTCGGGGTCATTGACCAAGCAGCATGGCGGGCGCCTGGCGTGTCAGCTGCAACCGTGTGCGGGCTTGAGCTGAAAGCTGAAGATGTGTCTGCTGCACTCACCCGCTTGGTCAAGCAGGGGTGGGCAGACGGGGGTGCTGAGGTGGCTGACCCTAGGTCGGCGCCCAGCCACCACGTGACCATGTGCACACACGCTGCATGGGTGCACCCTATGGATGATGATGCCGCTTTTGACCGTAGCACGCAACCAGAGTACATGCAGCTGTGTTTGCCATTTCTCGTGTTACAATGCCTGGTGCGGCTCCGCACAGGAGTTGCTCAGCTAGAGGTGCAGTTAGGCAGGCATGCACGCCCTCGGGTGCCCAGGCCTCGACGTGTTTGTAGGTTGTGCTCGCTTGCTAGCCCTTCAACAGCCAGCCGGCCTGCGTGGCGCACACGTGTGCATGCCCGGACTGGGACCCATGACAATGTGGAAAATCTCAGACACTTCCTTTTGGAGTGCCCTGCATATGACCACTTGCGTGGTGCTCATCAGAGTATATTCTGTCCTGATGGCACCACCAATCGTTGTGCTGATGAGATGGTGTCGCGTGTTCTAAACTGTGAATATCAAGAGAGCTTGGCTGTTGTTGTATACCAGATGTGGTTGTATCGCTCGGTGCTGTTAGGGTTATCGCCTGACCACACCAGCGTACCAATCCAGCCAGAGGGCTATGTCCCTTCAGATGACACCCTAGACGCTGTTGCCTCTAGCCCATAAGACCTTGACATTTCCTGACAAATTTCATATGCATTTGTGCCACAGATCTGGTTTGTGCCGTCTTATGCCGCATTAGTCGCCCTTGTTCTTGCTTCTGATTGTGAGATCTTGACAACACGCTCTCGGTTGGTGTGCTTCTTCAGCACAAGCTGCTGGCTGAGTGGGGTGTGTCTCTGACACACCGCAGATATGATTGCTTGCTTATCCTGGAGAGAACTTGTGCTCATCTGATGGCGTCAATGTGTTGCATCGAGCGCTCATCTCCTCTTGTCACGTGTCGACTCTGTGCTCATTTGGGGTGGCTCATACCATCTAAGATGGTGACTGGACCCACATGTAACTACTCTCTCTCAAATAGTCTGCAGCACGGCTGTTTCATAGCTGCAGGCCCCCGTTCTGCACCTGGTGCATTGCAAGCATAATGTATTACTGCTTCTACTGTTTCTCCTGGTGCTGTTTCTGCATGCTGTGCAGGGCACGTGCCCAGGCTGGAAGTCCTATAGCTGTTGAGAGATGGTGCAGGCCATGCTGTGCTTACTGCATTTGACTTTCGTTTTGCATGCTGTGCAGGGCACATGCCCATGCTGGCAGATCCCATAGTTGTTGAGAGATGGTGCAGGCCATGCTGTGCTTACTGCATTTGACTTTCGTTTTGCATGCTGTGCAGGGCACGTGCCCATGCTGGCAGATCCCATAGTTGTTGAGAGATGGTGCAGGCCATGCTGTGCGCACTGCCTCTGACGCATCTTGCATGCTATGCAGGGCACGTGCCCATGCTGGCAGATCCCATAGTTGTTGAGAGATGGTGCAGGCCATGCTGTGCTTACTGCATCTGACTCGTTGTGCATGCTATGCAGGCCACGTGCCCATGCTGGCTGATCCCACTTTGCTGAGATGGTGCAGGTCATGCTGCTGACTGCATCTGACACTTGTTTTACATGCTGACTCGTTTTGCATGCTGTGCAGGTCATGTGCCCATGCTGGCAGATCCCACGTTTGCTGAGATGGTGCAGGCCATGCTGTGCTTACTGCATCTGACTCGTTTCTGCATGCTGTGCAGGTCATGTGCCCATGCTGGCCGATCCAATGTTACTCAAATGGTGCAGGCCATGCTGTGCTCATTGCCTCTTGACCCATTCTGCATGCTGACTCGTTTTGCATGATGTGCAGGTCACGTGCCCATGCTGGCAGATCCAATGTTGCTCAAATGGTGCAGGCCATGCTGTGCCTACTGCCTCTGACCCATTCTGCATGCTGACTCGTTTTGCATGATGTGCGGGTCACGTGCCCATGCTGGCAGATCCCACGTTTGCTGAGATGGTGCAGGCCATGCTGTGCTTACTGCCTATTTTGTTTATTTGTAATCTTTGCTTAAACAAATACTTAAAATAAGACTCGTGTTGCAAGCTGTGCAGGGGCACGTGCCCATGCTGGCTGATCTGTAAGCAGCTTCAGAGGAGGAGGGACACACAAACCCAGGCACCGGTTCTGCACATGGTGTATTACAAGCTTTATATGTGACTGCCTTTACTTACTGCGCCCCGGGGGGGGGGGCGCGGGGCTGATGGCGTTAATGCTATGGCTTGATCTGGTAATTTGATGATGATGATGATGATGATGATGTGACTGCCTTTACTTACTTTGATACATTGTCCTGGTGCTGTCTCTGCCTGCTGTGCAGGCCACGTGCCCATGCTGGCTGATATGTAAACAGCTTTAGGAGGAGGGACGGACAGACAACCGCAGGCACCGGTTCTGCACATGCATTGTTAGCCTGCGACGCATAGCATGCGACTGCTTCTACTTATTTTGGTACATTTTCCTGGTGCTGCTTTTGCTTGTGGTGCAGGCCACGTGCCCATGCTGGCTGATCCCACGTTTGCGGAGATGGTGCAGGCCATTGGCGTTGCCAGCCTGGGTGCAGATGAGAAGCAGATCTGTCACCTTACCAAGGTGATGACGTGTAAATATTTTTTCTGTGCTCTGAAACAGCCTTGTTGGAGGAGTTTGCGCGGAGGATTTTGCGTGGTTTTGTGGTTGGGATGGCCATAGGTGTCAAGCCATTGGCGTGGCCAGCCTGGGGTCTGACAAGAAGCAGATCTTGACACTTGACACAGTTGAGCCCGTCTTCATTCCTTCGTACGTCTATTCCACATTCAGGCAGTATTGCAGATGTTTGCTGCATTGATGCACCACTCTTAACGTGGTGAGCCATTGGCGTTGCGAGCCTGGGGGCTGACGAGAAGCAGATCTGGCACCTGACCAAGGTGACAGCTACTGTAGTGTACCCGTGCAACATGGCCAGTGACCTCACCAAAAAACCTGCACCCTGTTGCTGTGTGCTTCTGATGGCGAGTATTTGTTGATTCTGTCCGTGTTCACAGGATTGAAGCCTGATGAAGGGTGAAGAGCCCGAAACGCGTCACTTTCCATGTAATACGACAAAACAGAGTCAACAATAGTCTGAACTTGTCTCAACAGTAGCTGTAGCCAGTCGCATTACGCTATTGCTTTTCAAATTGCTGACCAAGGTGACAGCTACTTTCGTGTACCCGTGCACCTGCCGCCTTTACGGGTACTCTAAGATATGGGCATGGCATGCGAGGGCGGTGACGCCACGTGATCACGACCTTTTGACATATACCGCTGGTGTTTGCTGCTTGCTGCTGCTGCTGCAGGTGTACTGGTACACTGTGGAGTTTGGTGTGGTGCGTGAGGGTGGCGCCATCAAGGCGTTCGGCTCAGGCATCCTCAGCAGCTTTGGAGAGCTGGAGTACATGGGCCAGGTGGGGGGGGGGGGCTGAGTGCCAAGTTTCAAGAAACTGTCAATACATATCTATCATTCAATCAATACGCTATACGTATTTGTGAAATTGTATAATCTGTGTATTTACAGGAGCACAGCACGCGGAAGTTGGCTGTCGTTGCTGCCTCAGCGCTGCCGTCAGCTGTCACCTGTTTCATCGTCGCTGCTGCTGCTGCTACTGCCGCCGCCGCCGCTGTTGCTGCTGCTGCTGCTGCTGCTGCCGCTGCCGCCGCTGCTGCTGCCGCTGCCGCCGCTGCTGCTGCCGCTGCCGCCGCTGCTGCTGCCGCTGCCGCCGCTGCTGCTGCCGCTGCTGCTGCTGCTGCTGCTGCTGCAGGGCGCTGCTGAGCTGGCGGCCGTTGACCCCTTTACGGCCACAGAAGTCGGCTGCCGTTGCTGCCTCAGCGCTGCCGCCAGCTTTCAAAGTGCATTTCATCGCTGCTGCGGCTGCTGCTGCTGCTGCAGGGCGCTGCTGAGCTGGCGGCCTTTGACCCCTTCAGTGCGCAGCCCAAGATGAGCTACAAGGACGGCTACCAGAAGCGCTACTTCGTGCTGGACAGCTTCCAGGTGGGTACACATAGCAACTTTGGACAGCTTGTACAGCTTAATCAGGTCTCGGTTCAGGTGTAATGATCAATATGTCAGGCCTCTTAGCGCCTTCCTGCATCCTGCTGTCCCAGCCTGGGGT
Source organism: Tetradesmus lagerheimii (assembly GCA_902809745.2). Lineage (NCBI taxonomy): Eukaryota > Viridiplantae > Chlorophyta > Chlorophyceae > Sphaeropleales > Scenedesmaceae > Tetradesmus > Tetradesmus lagerheimii. The sequence goes on along the minus strand of CADDIJ020001202.1, from coordinate 18,583 downwards.
CAGTATTTCAAGTAGAGCAGTAGTAGTAAGTGCAGCATGTGGGCGTAGCCCAAGATGGCTACCGCTACTTCGTGCTGGACAGCTTCCAGGTGGGAGCACTGGGATGTGGGATTAGAAGGAGGACCAATGCCGGCTGTACTGATGATGCTGTTGCTTTGGACTCTTATTTGCTGAGTGAGCGACTTATGTCAGTGATCCTGCCAGTGAGCCTGTCACCTGCAGAGCTACTGTGCAGGACAGCTACCCGGTGCGGTGCGGTGTGGTGTGGTGATGCTGCACCGCAGCAACAAGTTGTTCATAAGCAAGACCAGGCACTGCATCATGTCCCTTTACTACAGTTTCTACTGACGCCACTTGGAAGCAGGTCTCAGCACCTGCCGTGGCATGCATAACGAAGTGTGATGGGGGCAAGCAGCTTCCGTGTTCTGGTGCTGATGCCGTGTCATTTCGTGCTGCTGCTGCTGCTGCTGCCGCAGACCGGCCTTGAGCAGCTGCGCCAGTTTGCGTCGACTATGAAGCCAGGAGTTTCAGCACGCTGAGCACTGCTGTGTTCTTAAAACACAGCTGCTGCAGTGCACCCAAGCACCCGAGCACTCAAGATGACAGGCCAACAGATGCGCCTGCAGGTTCACGGTCGTGGGTGCACACTTCAGTGCGTTGCTTACATGTAAGGGGGCAGTCAGTTGTGGAGTGTGTGTGCTGCAACAACAACGGTGTTGTGAGAACGCGGCTGGCGGCTGGTTTCGCTCTGTGCCAGAGAGAGCTCAGCAGGCTGCAGCAGCAGCAGCTGGTGTAGTTTGCTTTGGCCTGTCCGGTTGAGTCAGGGAGTGACGTGTGGTTGGTTGATGTACCATTGGCAACGCAGGCACGTGCCCTTTGCATGCGCGCTGTGTTGCTGGCTGTTCCAACGTATGCACATGTTGGACCATCAACTGAATGGTTATCAAAGCTGCCTGCAAGTTAGCACGAGAGCGGCCTGTGAGTTGTATGTTGTGACGGGCACAGGTGCACAATTGCAAGTTGTCTAAAGTCACAAGTTGTACCAGTACCTGTATCTTGAGTGTCTGCCATATTCGCAGCGCTCAGCATGTTGTACAATATACGTGTTCAGCTGAAGGGTTGGCAGGGCACAGTAGCAGAGTGTTGGCTGTCGTATATGTAATAGCAGCACCCATGCAGCAAGGCATGCAGTTGTGCAAGGGATCTTGCGCTGCTTCCAGCCCCTGGGTGTGACAGACGTCGCGCTTGCGGCAGGACCGTTTGGTGTTGGGGAGACAGCAGCTGGGGCTTGCAAGCCAATGCTGGTGAAACATTCACCAACACTGGCAGCTGCCTGCTATCGTAGCACCTGGCAGACCCTGCAGTGCCTGAGAGAGGCAGTACGTTGTTTGTGCTGCTGTGTATTACGAGTCGTGGGTTTCAACTGTGTCACACAGTCACTGAGTGACATGAGAACAGTTTGGTGTGCAGTGCAGTGGTGTATGTTGTTGTCCGCAGCCGTTGCGGCATAATTTCAATTTTCAAGCTTATCATTGCAGTTGCTGACAGTCCAGCGGCCCCGGGCCATGAGAGCTCGAGGCGTGATGTGACTTGAATTGGCAACGTCAGAAATTTGCACGGTTCTGATCCAGGCGATAGTCGGCCTTGAAGAGTGACTTCACGGTAAACTCCACACAGTGATTCTGGACATTCTTGTCGCTTTTGTTACCACAGGTTTGCCTGTCCAGCTGCCTGGTGTGGCGAAGAGCATGAGAGCGCGGGTGCTGCAGCAGCATCCAGGTGGAAATGCTGCTGCAGCAAAACCCCGTGCATGCAAACCCTCCTCACACATGCGCGTAAGCAGGAAACTAAAAGCAAGGACTGCACAACACAGATGCCTCAAAATGCCAACCTGCAAAGACGTGACACAGCCGTAAACAAAACTCAGTGTTGCGGCTGCATTGTTCTCTGCTGCTGCCAGCTGCCACCCAATGTAACAATGTAACACTGCCAGTAAAAACAGCAGCAACTTGCAGGCCTGCCCCCTTTGTAAGGGTGAGGGACGCACCCTGCAATCTTGGAGGGCAGGATCCCTCCTGCAAGTGCTGCTGTACGTTAGCAACATGTTAGTCAGCAGGATCAGCAGCAGCCGCCAGGTGTGGCTGTGTGTATTAACAAGCTGGCAAACTGCAATCCAGCCAATCGCAACAAAAATGGGCCTGCGGTGTGAAAACATGGCCTGCGTGCTGAATGCCTGGTGATGTTTGGAGATCGGCTAGAAGGACTCAACCCCCTGAACCGTCGTGACAATCTGCACCAAGCAAAGGTTGTACGGTTGCCAGCCATTAGCTGCTTGCCATCAGCAGAAAAGCCATGCCTCCCAGACAGAGCCTAGCACTCGTCACAAAAGTATGATTCAAAACAGTTCTTGCAATTCGCACACATGTACCACTGCCGCTGCTAGGCCGAGCAAAACCGCAAACAAGGCCCATCCTCTAAACCCACCTTCCCTCAAACAGGCAGATGAATAATACAGACCTACACACAAACATGCCATACAACTACTTTCTCCGTCCCGTGTTGTTTACAGAATTTCAGGACACACTCCTCGGGGTGGTGATACATAACAAGTTTCACACACGGCACTCGCAACGTGCCATGTTTCTCAGCTGTGTGTGCAACCTCCTGTTACTGCTGATATCATCACCTGCAACACCCACCACACAACGTACTCCACTCTACACACCGCTGCTGCTGCTGCCGCAGCTATATCAACTGCCATCCAGCCTCAGATCTGCAGCGAATGGGCCACAGATGTGCGCTGCACCATATGCATGTGATCGCCCTTTGCAGCTGCCACACACATGGTTGTGACAACTTCACAAGAGTCATCCAATGCACAACCGCCTGCCACAGAAACACACTTATCCCTCACAATCCAGCCCCCAGCACAGCCGCCATAGCTCCGCCAGAAATAACATGGCATATCCTGCAGCTGCAGGCACACACATTACCTCCAGCCAGCCGCACCCAAACCCTGCTGCTCCCAAACCCTAGCGAAGAATCCAACCTGCAGCTGCAGGCAACCCTTGCTCAATCCACAGAAGCACCCTGTCCAGCCTCACCACACTTGTAACATGTTAGCGACATGTTACTAACATGTTACATTTAGGCAGACATGCCGACCAGCTTCTCGCTGACCTCCCACAGCTTTGCGGCCTTTCCGTCATCAGCAACCTCCTCTGACACCTGGTTCTCAAACACGCCAGTGGCGTTGTTCCAGCTCCAGTACACACCAGACTTGTTCATTGCAGGGTCGGACACAACCTGCAACAGCAGCAGCACCAGCATGATCAGCACTAGTGGATAGTAGAAAAACAGAGAACACCAAATCCAGAAAAAAACGCCAGGAAAAGGCAGCACAGATGCCCACGCGCTAGCAGGATCAACCCAAGCCACTGCTGTTTGAGATCCCGAAACGTATGTCATATAACATGTAATATAACATAATAACACAAATGACACATTATATAACACACCTGTGCCAGGCGCTTGCCCGCCTCCTCCTCGCTGACATAGCCCTTTGTGACGTACTTCTGGAACACCGGGAACAAGCTCTTGAAGAGCGGCACGTGGTTGCGGAACAGGCCCGTCTCTGCGATGCATCCTGGGTAGAGGCTGCTGAACAGCACCTTGCCACCTCCGAAGCGCTTGTTCATCTCGCGCATGGTGAGCATGTTGCACACCTGCAGGAGCGAGGGCAAGCGGCAGACAGCAGCAGATCACGACATGAGCTGAGTGATGACGGCGCGCTTGTCTGCTGCAGATGATACAACTGCTTACCTGCTGATATGTGCTGCTGGCCAGCACACAGCTGCTTCCAGGCATCCAAATACCATGGCAGCTGTTTTTACTAACTTTTAATGTAACAATGTAACATGTTATTTTCTCACCTTGGGAGTCCTTGTATGCCTTTGCGCCGTCAAACTCCTTGCCGTCGATCATTCTTGAGCCGTTGAGCAGACCGCTGAAGACTCCCAGGTCAGCTGTCCAAACAACCAAAAGTAACAATGTAACATGGTATAACGTGTTATTGTCTTACCTTGTGTGCCTTTGCGCCGTCAAATTCCTTGCCGTCCATCACGCTTGAGCCGTTCAGCAGGTCGCTGAGATCGCCCAGGTCAGCCTTTTGACCAACCAAAGTTAACAATGTGACATGTTACGATATGGTGTTTATCCCCACCTTGGAGTCTTTGTATGCCTTTGCGCCGTCAAACTCCTTGCCGTCAATCATGCTGGAGCCGTTCAGCAGCCCGCTCAGGTCTCCCAGGTCAGCCTTGGGGGGCACGTTGCCTGCCAGGGTGTTTGTGTTTCCAGTGATGGAGCCAACAATCACCATCCTACAGATTGGAAAGAATGCAGCAGCAGCAGCAGCAACAGTAACAATGTCAAGAGACAGAGCAGGACTGACATATGTTGGTGTTGCCGGTGATGGAGCCAAGATCACCATCCTGCAGATTGGTAACAATGCAGCAGCAGCAGCAGTGACAAGGTCAGACAGAGGGCAGAGCTAGTAGCCAGCTGCCAGGGTGTTGGTGTTGCCTGTGATAGAGCCAACAATCACCATCCTGCGAATTGGTAACAATGCAGCAGCAGCAGAAACAGTGACAAGGTCAGACAGAGGGCAGAGCTGGTTGCCAGCTGCCAGGGTGTTGGTGTTGCCGGTGATTGAGCCGACGATCACCATCCTGCAGATTAATAACAATGCAGCAGCAGCAGTGACAAGGTCAGATAAGGGGCACGTTGCCTGCCAGGGTGTTGGTGTTGCCGGTGATGGAGCCAACAATGACCATCCTGCAGACTGATAACAATGCAGCAGCAGCAGCAGCAGTGACAAGGTCAGACAGAGGGCAAAGCTAGTGGCCAGCTGCCAGGGTGTTGGTGTTGCCGTGATGGAGCCAACAATCATCATCCTGCAGCGTTGAAGCAGCAGCAGTGGCATGGTCAGAAACAGAGCCAAAGAAGTATATATGTTGGTGTTGCTGGTGATGGAGCCAACAATGACCATCCTGCAAATCGGTAATAAGGCGGCAGCAGCAACAGACAGAAGGCAGAGCTAGCGGCCCGCTGCCAGTGTGTTGGTGTTGCCAGTGATGGAACGGACGCTCACTATCGTGCAGAGTTGTAGTACAGCAGCAGCAGCAGCAGCAGTGACAAGGTCAGACAGAGGGCAGAGCTAGTAGCCAGCTGCCAGGGTGTTGGTGTTGCCGGTGATGGAGCCAACAATCACCATCCTGCAGAGTTGCAGACACAGCAGCAGCAGCAGCAGTGGCACGGTCAGAGACAGAGCAGGACATGTGTGCAGCAGCAGGGAGAGATAAAAAGCACCACATTGCAGACCTTGAATGATACCAACTGCTGTGGGCTTGTCACCACTCAATTGGTGGCCTTTCCAGCTACACTCCGGCGCTGCACCTGCTCTGTCTCAACCTTCTGCTGCCATGTGCATACACCAAACTGTGGATCATGCGACACAACAAACATAGCAAAGTAACAACTACTCTGCCTACCTGGGGTGCTCGCTGGGGCTCTTGTTGAGGTCCTCCATCATCATGTTGGCCAGCAGGAAGTGACCCAGGTGGTTGGTACCAACCAACAGCTCGAAATTGTCAGCAGGTTAGACTATTAACATGTTACATAACAAAGTAACAACTACTCTGCCTACCTGGGATGCTCGCTGGGGCTCTTGTTGAGGTCCTCCATCATCATGTTTGCCAGCAGGAAGTGGCCCAGGTGGTTGGTGCCCACAGAGAGCTCGAAACCGTCAGCAGTGAAAGTCGGCTCCTTGGCCGTTGGCAGGTACACCGCTGCGTTGCACACGAGGGCATCGATGCGAGAGCCTGAGGCGCGGAAAGACTCCACAAAGTTGCGCACGCTGTTGAGGCTGGCGAGGTCCAGGTGCATCACGGTGTAGCTGCCAGCAGGCATGCCCATCTTCTTGGCTGCCATCTCGGCCTTGGAGAAGTCCCTGCACGTGAAAACAGCATGAGGCAATCTGGTCAAACACATGCTACAAACGAATTGGGTTAGCCGTTCAGCAAGCATACGTTGTTAGCCTGATGCTGTGATTGTGTTTTGAGCATGCCCATCTTCTTGGCTGCCATCTCGGCCTTGGAGAAGTCCCTGCGCACGTGAATGAAACAGCGCGAGACAGTATTAGTTGGTTATTGTAGCCGCCTGTAGTTGACTATTGTAGCTGCCTGCGGGCATGCCCATCTCCTTGGCTGCAATCTCGGCCTTGAAAAAGCCCCTGGACACGTGCAAACAGCACAATGCAATCTGGTCAAACACATGCTGCAAATTGGGTTGGCTGTTGAGCAAGCATACACTGATAGCCTGATGCTGTGATTGCGAGTGCGCATCTTCTCGGCTGCCATCTCGGCCTTGGAGACGTCCCTGCACGTGTGCATGAAGCAGCACAAGGCGGTATCAGGCGTGCAGCAAGGATACGTTGATACCCCGATGCTGTGTGATTGTTGTTTCATGTGTGCAGTTTGGCTGCTGTTCGCAAGTGGTCATAGGGGAGCAGCCACCTGACAACAAGATCTGCTGATGTTGTATGGCAGGACGGTGCATTTGCACAACTGCGCCAAGCCTGCTGTGCAGCCCAGCTCATGTGATGGCGCACCAAAGTGCAGCTGACAATTTGCCTGGTGTGCTGCTTATCGTGCGCAGCTGACACACATTTGTAGTTTGTGTATGCTTGCATCTCGGACTCCACAGTGACAAGTAGACGACAATTGTTGTACCCACGCTGAATACGCTATTCAGCGCGGCTACAACAATTCTCGTCTACTTGTCCTCACTGTGGAGTACGAGATGCAAGCATACACAAACTACCGGTCCCCAATTTGTGAGCAAGTAGCGTGCTGCACTAGAACATTCCAAGCTACTTCCTGCACACCACAGCTGCATCGCACTGAAAGACAAGGACACTTCAGCACCAAGCCACCAAGCTGCTAATAATCAACAGCTGCTAATCACACCTGCAGGCCATGATCACGTGCCAGTCGCCAGCCTTGGCAAGCGCAGCAGCAGCATTGAGGCCCAGGCCAGATGATGCGCCGGTGATCACCACAGTCGGCTTCAGGTTGGTGAACCTGCTGCTGGTTGAGGCAGCTGCGGGCGTTTGCACCCTCTCAGCGGTTGAGGCAGCACGGCAAACTACACGGGATGCCTGCAGGGGAGAACGGGAAGCGAGTGCCATAGATCAGACAAGGCAGCAGGTGGTGGGTCAACTGTGCAAGCATGCGACCACATGGGCCTACGCGCATGCGGTGGATTAATCTGCTGTTCGAGGTATTACTTTTGGATATAAGGATTGCTGCAATGCGCGAGCGAGGCATGCGCAGTTCCGAAGCGTGGCCCATCACACCCGAGAGCTGCACATGAGCCCATAACGAAACCGCAGCTGATAAAGATGATATAAAGTAGAATCCTCTGCTTTGTGACTGCATGATCACGGCTGTGGGAGGCTGCATCTTGAGTGCGCCCTACCTCCACTGCTGCTGGGCTGGCAACGGTGGCCAGGCGCTCAATTGCGTTGACGCTGGCACGGTGAGACACGGTGCGTGCCATGCATGGCGCCATGGGAGCCTGCTGCTTGGCAGCAGAGCTCACGCGAGCCTGCATCTTGTTTGCTGCGAGCTGCATGGCTGCTGTGACTGTGAAGGATGCAAGAAAAAGGTCGGGAGTGATGTAGCGTTCAGATGTGACGTTCTGAATGCGGTATCGGAAGTAAGAGTGCTCGAGAATTCCGAGATCTGGTCATTATCTCGGCTGTCATGACAAGGGTCTGTAACAAACGCTTGCAGCTCACGCGTATTGCCTTTAATTTTGCTTTCAGAAGCGCTTGAAATTGATTATATGTGGCAGTCGGGTGTTACTGGCTCGCACTCTAACCGGTCCGGCAAGGACGGCCAACTTGGATGCTGCGACCGCACGTGTATGTTCACATGAGAGCGAATACCGCACAAATACTTGTATGTTTCCAAGGGTTGCTGGTGAAACACCGGCAACACTCATAGCACCCCTCACCAGAGCCATTGCGCATGTTTGCCTCAGCATGCATGCTGGCCATGAGAAACAAAGCAGGACGAGCACAGATGCTCACCACGAAACAAATGTTCACTTCTGGTTCATACGTACGTGCACGTGCAAATGCACCTATGCAGCAGCAATATGCCAGCCAGCACGCTTGTAAAACGATGGTGCTGCCTCTCTGCCTGGCGATTCACACAGGCAGGCACTCAATCCTGCTGCCTGAACAGCATGTACTGAACTGCTCTGCTACTCTTTGATGAATTTGACTCCGTCACACAAAATATGGTGCAACATAATTGCTCCCAGAGCTCACTCCTGCTGCTTGAACAGCGTGTCCTGCACTGCTGGTGCATCTGCTGCTGACGCCATGAGCAGCACTAGACGGCCTGCGACACAACAGCAACGCAGCAAACATAACAAAATAGGCAAGTTTCAAGGTGTGTTGGACCCGATGCGGCTAATACGGCGCAGAAAAAGCAGCTACAGCGACACATGCAACCAAAGCAGGTATCAGACGCTTGCAAGCATCGTGGCAGGCACAACCCAATAAGCACGTGCACAACATGATGGCAACCAGCAGCAGCAGCAGCAGCGGGCCTCACCTAGTGACAGCGTGTTGGCGTACTTCTCTGCGCTGCTGTGCTCCTGGAAGCCGCAGCTCTTGTACAGGCCGCTGGCAACCTGCGCGCGCATGCAATGCAGAGATCACAGAAACAGTGTTTTGTGCTTAATCATCTGCCTCCGCACGTGTATGCACTCTTTGCTCACTCCATGTGTGTGCACACATCAACAAACAGTTTGCACGGATGCCACAGTTCGCTGCATTGAATAACACCGCCTCCTCGGCTGCCCTCGCATACAACAGGTGAATTACAGCGTTTGCATGCACTGCCTGCATTTCACTTGCCACCCATTCATTCATCGCACCTCATTGTCTGCCTCCACGTGCGTGTACAGCTGCTGTGCACCCCACGTGTGCACTGCCTGCGCCATTGCTGCTGCCATGAGTGCTTTGCCTATGCCTTGCCCCCGCCAGTCTTCGTTGACAACTACATTCAGCAGGTAGCAGCCAGCTGCATCGTCTTCGGGAACACCTGCAACAGCAGAATTGATGCAGCAATGCAGCATCAATACCATAGGATGTATTGGTTGGGCAGCCAGCTGCGCCGTCCTTGGGCACACCTGCAACAGCAGCAACGCAGCATCAAGATCACATGGTGGTGTTGGCGTGTGCATCTGCAGTTGTCTTGCCCGCGCCAGTCTTCGTTGACAACTACATTCTGCAGGTAGCAGCCTGCTGCATCGTCCTCGGGTATGCCTGCAACAGCAGCAGCAACGCAGCATCAAGATCACATGGTGGTGTTGGCGTGTGCATCTGCAGTTGTCTTGCCCGCGCCAGTCTTCGTTGACAACTACATTCTGCAGGTAGCAGCCTGCTGCATCGTCCTCGGGTATGCCTGCAACAGCCGCAGCAACGCAGCATCAAGATCACATGGTGGTGTTGGCGTGTGCATCTGCAGTTGTCTTGCCCGCGCCAGTCTTCGTTGACAACTACATTCTGCAGGTAGCAGCCTGCTGCATCGTCCTCGGGTATGCCTGCAACAGCAGCAGCAACGCAGCATCAAGATCACATGGTGGTGTTGGCGTGTGCATCTGCAGTTGTCTTGCCCGCGCCAGTCTTCGTTGACAACTACATTCTGCAGGTAGCAGCCTGCTGCATCGTCCTCGGGTATGCCTGCAACAGCCGCAGCAACGCAGCATCAAGATCACATGGTGGTGTTGGCTTGTGCATCTGCAGTTGTCTTGCCCGCGCCAGTCTTCGTTGACAACTACATTCTGCAGGTAGCAGCCTGCTGCATCGTCCTCGGGTATGCCTGCAACAGCCGCAGCAACGCAGCATCAAGATCACATGGTGGTGTTGGCTTGTGCATCTGCAGTTGTCTTGCCCGCGCCAGTCTTCGTTGACAACTACATTCTGCAGGTAGCAGCCTGCTGCATCGTCCTCGGGTACGCCTGCAACAGCAGCAGCAACGCAGCATCTAGATCACATGGTGGCATTTGCGTGTGCATTTGCATTTGCCTTGCCCGCGCCAGTCTTCGTTGACGACCACATTCAGCAGGTAGCAGCCTGCTGCATCGTCCTCAGGCACACCTGCAACAGCAGCAGCGAGACCACATGGTGGCATTGGTTAGGCCAGGTAGGGGGGCTTTATGCCCAAAGGGTTGCTGAGCGCTTGTCCATATACGTCCTGTTTAGCCTCAAGTGACACAGGCGCTTGCAGAGGTTTGAATTTGGGCAGTGGAAGCGCCTTGGACCCGCCAGGCTTCATATTTAACGATATGCATGCATGCAGCTGCTGCACGATGCCAGGCTGCCAGCCCAAGTTGCTGTACTTTGGCAGGGCCAACAGGTGCACACGCATACTGACAGTGCTGCTGCTGCTGCTGCCTGGCAGAGGCCCCACCTAGTACGCGCATGCCTGTGGCTGTCTGCGGCAGCCGGATGTCGATGCAGCCCAACACCTTGTCCGTACCAGGCTGCAGCGCCACCTGCAGCAGCAGCAGCAGCAGCACCAGCAGCAGGTGCGACAAGAGACAGCAGAGTGGCGCATCGCCGTGCCATTGCGACAAAAGACTGGACATATGCCGATGCTTTGTAGGCGCAGCTGCATGCTGTGTGCACTGCAGCACTTGCAGACCGCTGCTCACAAAAACACATAAACAGTGGGCACAACACTGCAGCATACGCCATAATGATGGCAGTACTGAGTCATGCTGGTTATGCAAAGCCTGGTTGCAACAGCAGGCATCCTGAAGAGCCCCGAGCCCGCACCAAGCATGCACTAAGCGGTGGCCGCCCGATGCTGCCTGACGTTCCTTCCCATTTTTCAGGAAACAACCGTGTAAGCACAAGCAGGCAACTGCTCGTCCATTGCTGCCTAAGGAGCTGTGCTCAGCTAAATCTCATACACAACCATGAGTGTAAAACTCCTTGAAAACTATGCCCTGATGTGTACTGCCGTGGGCGCTCACCAGGCATGCGCTGAGCTGTGGCCGCCCGTTGCAGCCTGAGATGCTGTGTTCAGCTACAACTAATACCATACCCCCAAGTGTGACAACCTTCAAAGCCATACCCTGAGTGCTCACCAAGCATGCGCTGAGCTGTGGCCGCCCGTTGCTGCCTGAGGTGCGCTGGCGCAGCGACTCCACCTCCTGCGCTGCAAACTGCTTCTTGAAGCTCTCCGCAAAGCGGCTGCGGTCTTCCTGCAGGCGCATTGTAACATGACATAGCATGTCATTTATGTCACAATTTGTGCTGCTGCGAGAGTCGGTATCAGCTGGACAGTCGAGGAGATCCTATCAAGTTGGGTCAAGTTAGGTCAACAGACCAAGTGCTGCTTGCTCCATGACACAGTTGTTGGCTGTGCACAAGCAAGCACAACAGGCAACAGAATGCGCCAAAGAATCCAGCTTGCACTGTGATCAGAATTGCCCGCAATACGCGCTGAGCAACTCACTGCATAGTAAGCTTCTGCGCGCAGCCTTGCGACTGCCTGCAGCTCATCTGCTGATGTCAGCACCTTGATGACAACACCAGGCCTGCTGCTGCTGCTGCGGTCTGCATTGCTCTCATCTACTGCATCCATGTCTATTACTTGATGGGAGCTGCCGTTGCTGCTGGGCTGCTGCTGCTGCTGCTGCTCCTGTGCTGATGCCGCTGCTGCTGCTTCTACACCTGCTTCTACACCTGCACCTGCTGTACTATAGCGTATAGTGCTTGACCTGCTGTGCCTGCTGCATGATACTGGCTGTTGCTGATGCTGTGATTGGGCAATGCAGCTGCTCAGTGGATGCTGGTACTGCTGAGCCAATGTTTGCACTGTCAGGGCGCTACGTACGCCAACATGGCGTGAACAGGATGAAGGATGTCTGAAAGTAATCGATGCCTGCAACGACGGCTGCGGAACGGCAGCATTGAAAGCTGCATTGAGCCTGGACATTGTGGTCAGGCTGTTGTAGTGAAGGGTCTGCAGCAGCAGTGTACCCTTGGGACTGTGAGCGATTGATACAAGGGACATTTAGTGCAGTAAATGACCTTAAGAGGAGGTTTCGCTGCAGGATCGGCAGGCATCACCTTTGCTTCAAGCGTAAACCACTCTACAAAAACTACTTGACGCAGTCCTCTGAGAAAGACTGAAATTTCTGTTCAACAGGCAATACAAATAACAAATCAATTAGCACAGCGATGCTCATCAATGCTAGAGTCATACAGGCCCTCCAAGTAACATTGGCACCCCAGCTATGACTTGGCTAGCCAAGTTATCCAGGGAAGTTCTTCCATGTTTATTATAGCACTTGAAGGATCATCTGTCGTTTTTGGCTGCCTACACACTATCATATTGTTCACACCAGCAACGAAGTACACGCAGTGTACACCACGTGGGCTGTGCCAGGCCGATCATGAATTTTAGCGATGGATCAGTGACAGTTGTGCGGCCAGGAGCAGCGGTGAGACATCCGCGTCAGCAGAGTTGGGCCTTTCGGCACTGCAGCACCGGGACCATGGCTTCTGCATTTGGGATCGCTTGAAAAGCGTTGAGCGAGGCAGAGTTCTGCTGATGATATACATATTTCGTCTTGACTTATCGTAGCCGTGGCAGCTGCAACACGTATCGCCAGGTTTCGGCACTGTTGCTGCTGTCTGCTGTGGCTAGCTTGCCTGCCAGGACTCTGTCATCAGACCACATCTCAGCCACGTTGATTAACACATACCGTTGAAAAATATCACGCCCGTGTATCTCCTACAGGTGGATGTGACGCAGGCGCTGTTGGCGTTTCGAGATGCCAACAAGAGCAGCAGCTTGGTTGATGACTGGAAGGGGCCCAGCGAGCAATGGCGCGGCCTCAAAACAGAAGAGGGCGAGCTCACAGAGCTGTAAGTAACAGTAACAAGCTATGATCTGCTTACGTTTCACGAGCTGGCTGGACCACAGCAGAACGAGTCGCAGGGAGTGCTGGGTTCGTGGGGCCTAGTAACGTGTTAGCAGCATATCCTATTCCTGCCAGCAGATGCAGGTTTGCAGCATCTGTTATGTTCTGTCTCTGTATACACATGCATTATCAAGTTTGCACATTCTATCTGTAGCTGTGCTGAGGGCCCTGCTGCAACGTTTCAACAACATGCCCGCAAATTTGTCGTTGCAGGATGCTTGACGGCTGCGGGCTGTCTCAAGTGCCTCCTGAAGTGGCAGGACTTGGAAAGCTGCAGAAACTGTAAGTGCAGCTGCTGCAGAAGCCGAAAGCAGTGATTTGGTTCTGATTGCATGCGTTCTGTTGCAGCTATTGGTGCTGCTGCTGACAGCAGTCTTTCAGCAATTGGCTGCAATGGGGGAATGCAGCACTGTGTGTGTACCGGTCACACCCATTGTCAGACCTTTGCACTCTCGGCTCAGTTCGCAAATCTGCCTTGATGCCATTCAGGCCAAATACGATGCAGGGCTTGACGTATGTAGCCTGGGGCAAGTAACTATGACTGTCAACTCTCATCGAGATGATGATTTTGATTTTGTGCAGGTGGCTGAGCAACAACGGGCTGCGGCAGCTGCCTAATGAGATAGGAGACCTGGCAGAGCTGCAGTCACTGTGAGAAATTTTGTTATGTCGTTATTATGTATTTTTGTAGTTTGTTAGTCTGTTACTCTGCACCATCAGCACCATGTGTGGTTTCAGTCAAATGTTGGGGTTGAACTGTGTGGCTAAACTGCAGCAAACAGCAAGCCTGGTTGAAGGACAGCAACTGGGAGGTACGTGTTCTGCTGCAAACACAGCTGGAAACACAGCTGAGGGAAAGTAGCTTCTCTTTATCAGCACCGTGCACGGGGTATTCAGTTGTGTGCAAAGTGCTAATTAAAAGCTGAGTGACAATAGTTGTATGGATCCGCAGCTGCCTGCCAGCATACATGCATTGAGCAGTCAATGTGATAGATGTGCACTTCGAGCTTAGCCGCCGTTGCTGTGTTTGCTGCTGCTGCTGCTGCCTGCAGCTGGCTGGGCAACAACTTGCTGCGCAGCCTCCCTGAAGGCATCAGCAGGCTGGGCAAGCTCAAGCAGCTGTGAGTACTGGCTGCATAGGTTGCAGTGCTGCCAGTCATGTGGTTGAGTCATCACGGTTTCCAAATTTTGTTCTGGTTGAGGTGAAGCTACCCCAAGCAGCTGAAGGGGGTATGATTGCCAGAACAACACAGCCAGTGTACGTTCCTGCAGCTGCTGCTCACTTCCTGATGACGCTGCCGCACTGCTGTCTTTCTATTTCTATCATGCTGCTTTGATGTCTTGTCGCAGGTGGATGCCCAACAACAACTTCCGGGATTTTCCAGAGGCTGTGTGCAAGCTGCCTGCGATCGAATGGCTGTGAGTTGCCTAGTAAAGCAGCACAGACCATTGGAGCATCATCAATTGTCCGCGGCACAGACAGCTGCAGTATAGACGTCAGAAGCAGGGTGCATTCAATATATGCTGTGCGTGTTACCATTGGCAGGTGCAGCATTTTTTAGTAGCTTGTCCTTGGACGTCAGCACACTACACTGCTGCAAGCAGAGCAAAGAGGGAGTCGCGCCTGCTTTTTATTTATGTGTCGTGTTTTGTTCGTCTTGTTTGTTGTTAATCTCAGCATGCGTTCCGCATGGCAGGATGAACATCTTCAGATTGCCAGGCGACATAACTGTTACATAACAGGTTACTTTCTGCCCTGCTTCCTATTACGCAGTGACATGTCCGAGAACAAGCTGACAAGCATCCCTCCCTGCATTGTCAGCATGACCACACTCAGCTGGCTGCATTGCACCATTACTGTTACATAACATGTTACTTTGCTGTCATGTTGTCACGCAGTGACATGTCAGAGAATAAGCTGACAAGCATCCCTCCCTGCATTGGCAGGATGACCACGCTTGGGCGGTTGGACCTGCACTCAAACAGCATTGCAAGCCTGCCGGAAGAGATTGGACACCTAATTCAGGTTTGTTGCATGCATTACACTACGCTACATTACATACATGCTCCACAGATGTGCAGACATAGCTCATGCACGCCATGCGTTGTCTCAGCCACTGGGGCGGCTGTTGCAGATTTTGTTTATGCATGCCATGCCGTTGCCTAGCCAATTGGGCGGCTGGGCCTTCACTCGAACAGCATCGCAAGCCTGCCAGAGGAGATTGGACACCTAAAACAGGTTTGTTTCAGATGTAATCTAAGCATGCCACCCATTGCCAGCTTCAAAAAATACTCCTGCCCTTGCTGTGGTGTGTCAACATACTGCGGCGGCAGTGCATGCATGCATGCCATGCCGTTTCGTAGCCACTTGGGAGGCTGGACCTTCACTCCAACAGCATCGCAAGCCCGCCGCAAGACATTTGGCACCTGCAACAGGTTTGGTGTTGCTATTGTTTGGCGCGGCTGCCAGGTGAAGCATCTCAGCTTGCACTTCATGCTCATGCATGCATGCATGCACGCACGCTGCTATTTCTTTCCTTGAGATCTGCCCGCTGCTGCTGCTGCTACTGCAGGTGAAGCACCTCAGCCTGCACTTCAACGCGCTCACGAGCCTACCATCTGGCATAGCCGGCTGTGAAGGCTTGGTGTGGCTGAGTTTAAACGCCAACAGGATAACGGGGTTGCCTGAGGAGATCTGCAGCATGACTGCACTCGCGCGGCTGTCGCTGCACATCAACCAGGTTGGTTCTGTCAGTTGATGGGGCAGGCACAGGTTGGCAGCTTCATGTTTGTCTGGGCTTGGATGATACATATGATACAGGTACAGGATATGGTATAGCGTCAGGTGTGGATACAGGTATGCTGTGGCTCAGCTTGAATACTAACAGACTTGCTGGGCTGCCTGAAGAGATATGCAGCATGACTGCGCTGGTGCGGCTGCCGCTGCACATCAACCAGGTTGGTACTGTCAGTTCTGGGGGTAGACACAGGTTATGCAGCAAGTAGTTACAAGGGGGTCCAGTCACCATCTCAGCTGGCATGAGCCACGCCAATTGAACATACTGTCAACATGTGGCAGCAAAGAGATGCGCACAGCAATGAATCACACGTTTGGCTTTGCTATGTGTGTCTCTGCTTGGTGTGGCTGACTTTGAATGCCAAATGGCTTACGGGGCTGCCTGATGAGATCTGAAGCATCACTGCGCGGGTGCGGCTGTCGCTGCACATCAACCAGGTTGGTTCTGTCACTTGGTTGGTTGTGTCAGTCGACGGGGCGGACACAGGTTGGCAGCTTCATGGGCTTGGATGAAACATCATATGGTGTGATACAGGTACAGGATATGGTATGTACATGGCGTCAGGTTTGGATACCGGCTTGGTGTGCCTCAGCTTGAATGCCAACAGGCTTACGGGGCTGCTTGATGACATATGCAGCATGACTGCACTGGTGCGGCTGTCGCTGCACATCAACCAGGTGAGTGCTGTCCGTTCATGAGTGGACACAGGTTGGCAGCTTTATGTGTTTCTGTTTTTTGGGGCTTGGATGATGCATATGCTACAGGTACGGGATGTGGTGTAGTGTCAAGTTTGGTGTGGCTCAGCTTGAATGCCAACAAGCTTACAGGGCTGCCTGAAGAGATATGCAGCATGACTGCACTGGTGCGGCTGTCGCTGCACATCAACCAGGTGAGTGCTGTCCGTTCATGAGTGGACACAGGTTGGCAGCTTTATGTGTTTCTGTTTTTTGGGGCTTGGATGATGCATATGCTACAGGTACGGGATGTGGTGTAGTGTCAAGTTTGGTGTGGCTCAGCTTGAATGCCAACAAGCTTACAGGGCTGCCTGAAGAGATATGCAGCATGACTGCACTGGTGCGGCTGTCGCTGCACATCAACCAGGTGAGTGCTGTCCGTTCATGAGTGGACACAGGTTGGCAGCTTTATGTGTTTCTGTTTTTTGGGGCTTGGATGATGCATATGCTACAGGTACGGGATGTGGTGTAGTGTCAAGTTTGGTGTGGCTCAGCTTGAATGCCAACAAGCTTACAGGGCTGCCTGAAGAGATATGCAGCATGACTGCACTGGTGCGGCTGTCGCTGCACATCAACCAGGTGAGTGCTGTCCGTTCATGAGTGGACACAGGTTGGCAGCTTTATGTGTTTCTGTTTTTTGGGGCTTGGATGATGCATATGCTACAGGTACGGGATGTGGTGTAGTGTCAAGTTTGGTGTGGCTCAGCTTGAATGCCAACAAGCTTACAGGGCTGCCTGAAGAGATATGCAGCATGACTGCACTCGTGCGGCTGTCGCTGCACATCAACCAGGTTGGTTCTGTCAGTAGACGGGGCAGACACAGGTTGGCAGCATGAGGCTTCATGTGTATTCGGGCTTGGATGATACATATGATACGGGTACGAGACACGGTTTAGTATCTCGTTTGGATACCGGCTTGGTGTGGCTGACTTTGAATGCCAACAGGTTTACGGGGCTGCCTGAAGAGATCTGCAGCATGACTGCGCTCGTGCGGTTGTCGCTGCACATCAACTTGGTGCTGTCAGTCGACGGGGTGGACACAGGTTGGCAGCTTCATGTGTCACACGGTGTCAAGGCTTGAAGGAAACATATGATACAGGTACTGGATATGGTGTGGTGTCAGGTTTGGATGTAGGCTTGGTGTGGCTCAGCTTGAATGCCAACAGGCTTACGGGGCTGCCTGAAGAGATCTGCAGCATGACTGCACTCGTTCGGCTGTCGCTGCACATCAACCAAGTTTGTGCAAAGGACTAAGAGGATTATTACACTTGTGTGGTGAAGAGGTGGTAAATGAAGCATGCATGTGTCTTTTGGTTGCGGTTGTTTATGGGCTGGGTATGTTTAAGAACATTGGAGCCTCCATTGACATAGGGGCGCTGTCACTGCACAGGAACCGGTTGCTGCTTTTGCCACGCTCAGCAAATGCACAGAAACAGAATGCGAATGCGCGAGCAAATCAAATTAAATCTCCCCTGCTTCTCAAGCTGTGCTGCAGTTCACCGTTACAGTGTGGTGGCAACTCAAACCTGTCTCTCACCCTCCTCACCAACTTCATACCAAACTTTGCGCTTGCAGCTCGCCAGTCTTCCCGAGAACATCGGAGCCCTGACAGAAATGGAGGCGCTGTCACTGCACAAGAACTGACTGCTGCTGTTGCCAGTCTCTTTTCAAGCTGTCCTGCAACATAACACTACAGCAAGATGGTACTTCACACCTGGCTCTCACCCTCCTCACCAACTTCACACCAAACTTCACGCCTGCAGCTGGCCAGTCTTCCCAAGAACATCGGAGCCCTGACGAAACTGGAGGCGCTATCACTTCACAAGAACTAGCTGCTGCTTTTGCCAGTCTCATCTACTGCACAGGAACAGAAGGCCAACTCGAGTGCAAATAAACCCTCCTCTGCTTCGCAAGCTGTCCTCCAACTGTTCTTTTGAGTGAGCTTGGAATTCACACCTGGCTCTCACCTTTCACTCT
>CADDIJ020001201.1:0-25718 GCA_902809745.2 Tetradesmus lagerheimii | reverse complement strand
GGTGACGTGCAAGGGCTGATCAAGGTATGAGTACAGACAAGTTGATCCAGGCCACCAATGTTTGGTACCATTATATGCCGCCATATTCCCAGAGGAGCCTCTTGTGCTCTTGAGATATAGCATGAACACAACCTGGCATCAAGTGGTGTGTGTGCCAGCTGACCAATTGACTGCACACTTCATTGACCAAGAGGACCGTTTCTTCCAACCAGCACAAATTGCCGTTGCTGATGTTGTATGTGCGGATGCAGGGAAAGCAGCCAGTAGGACTAAGCCTGCGGGGCAACATCCCGGCTGATTCGCACGTGTGGCAGTACAACCTCACACGCCTACACATCCTTATCTTCAAAAACAATAAAACAGAGAGCAGCCTGCCAGACTCAGTGGGGCAGCTGACGGCGCTGCAAGTGCTCGATCTCAGTTGGTGTGGGGAGCTCAGCAGCCTGCCAGAGACAGTGGGGCAGCTGACGGCGCTGCAAGTGCTCAAACTTAGTGGGCAGCTCATCAGCCTGCCAGACTCAGTGGGGCAGCTGACGGTGCTGCAAGTGCTCTACCTCAGTGGGTGTGGGCAGCTCAGCAGCCTGCCAGAGACAGTGGGGCAGCTGACGGCGCTGCACGAGCTCAAACTTCGTGGGTGTGGGCAGCTCCGCAGCCTGCCAGACTCAGTGGGGCAGCTGACGGCGCTGCAAGAGCTCAAACTCAGTGGGTGTTGGCAGCTCAGCAGCCTGCCAAAGTCAGTGGGGCAGCTGACGGCGCTGCAAGTGCTCGACCTCAGTTTGTGTGGGCAGCTCAGCAGCCTGCCAGACTCAGTGGGGCAGCTGACGGCGCTGCGAAGAGTCGACTTCAGTGGGTGTTGGCAGCTCAGTAGCCTGCCAGAGACAGTAGGGCAGCTGACGGCGCTGCAAGAGCTCGAACTTAGTGGGTGTGGGCAGCTCATCAGCCTGCCAGACTCAGTGGGGCAGCTGACGGTGCTGCAAGTGCTCGACCTCAGTGAGTGTTGGCAGCTCAGCAGCCTGCCAGAGACAGTGGGGCAGCTGACGGCGCTGCAAGTGCTCAAACTCAGTGGGTGTGGGCAGCTCAGCAGCCTGCCAGAGACAGTAGGGCAGCTGACGGCGCTGCAAGAGCTCAAACTTCGTGGGTGTGGGCAGCTCATCAGCCTGCCAGACTCAGTGGGGCAGCTGACGGCGCTGCAAGAGCTCTACCTCAGTGGGTGTGGGCAGCTCCGCAGCCTGCCAAAGTCAGTGGGGCAGCTGACGACGCTGCAAGTGCTCGACCTCAGTTGGTGTTGGCAGCTCAGCAGCCTGCCAAAGTCAGTGGGGCAGCTGACGGCGCTGCAAGTGCTCGACCTCAGTTTGTGTGGGCAGCTCAGCAGCCTGCCAGACTCAGTGGGGCAGCTGACGGCGCTGCGAAGAGTCGACCTCAGTGGGTGTTGGCAGCTCAGTAGCCTGCCAGAGACAGTAGGGCAGCTGACGGCGCTGCAAGAGCTCGAACTGGTGCGAGCCCGCCGTGTGCGGATCAGGTTTGACAAACAGGCCGGTACACTGTTACTTTTTAAGGGGTGTCTGACCGTGATTGCGCATCCAGCTGTAACCGAGCCAATCAAAAACAGCAAGTGCCAAGGATGAAAGCCGAAAAGGCCAAATGCCAGGACTGTGGCAGCTGCAGCCGTAATATCACTTAGCTGGTGAATGGCAGTCTTTTAGCTGTCAGAATTCTTTTTGCAACCACTGAAGTGCTCAACCTTTGTAAGTATGGGCAGCTCATCAGCCTGCCAGACTCAGTGGGGCAGCTGACGGCGTTGCAAGAGCTCTACCTCAGTGGGTGTGGGCAGCTCAGCAGCCTGCCAAAGTCAGTGGGGCAGCTGACGACGCTGCGAAGGCTCTACCTCAGTGAGTGTGGGCAGCTCAGCAGCCTGCCAGACTCAGTGGGGCAGCTGACGGCACTGCGAAGGCTCTACCTCAGTTTGTGTGGGCAGCTCAGCAGCCTGCCAGACTCAGTGGGGCAGCTGACGACGCTGCAAGTGCTCGACCTCAGTGGGTGTGGGCAGCTCAGCAGCCTGCCAAAGTCAGTGGGGCAGCTGACGGCGCTGCAAGTGCTTGACCTCAGTGAGTGTTGGCAGCTCAGCAGCCTGCCAGACTCAGTGGGGCAGCTGACGGCGCTGCGAAGAGTCGACCTCAGTGGGTGTTGGCAGCTCAGTAGCCTGCCAGGGTCAAGGGGGCAGGTGACAGGGCTGTATTTCTCGCCTGATATGTTGTCTTTGCAGATGCTGTCTGCGCTGGCCAAGAAGGATGAAGTGATTCAACATTTGGCCGACAAGAATGTGGAGCTGGCACAGCAGCAGGCACAGCAGCAGGCACAGCAGCAGGCACAGCAGCAGCATGCGGCTTATGAGGCTGGCACTGGTGGTATGGCAAATGTAAGTTACAATCACTGTACATTTTGTACAGGTGCTTGTGTCTGTTATTAAGATATATGTTGTTCACTATTTCTCTACCTCACTCTACTCATCTTTAAAATGTGTTTTCTTGTGTATTTCCTGCAGGTGGTCGTGCCCATGGTGGGGAGCATACTGTCAGCTCTTGGTGTGAAGATGATTGTTCCAACTGCTGGGAATGCGGGAGCACAGCTGGCTGTTGTAGCTGGTGGTGCTGGTGGTGCTGGTGCTCCTGTGGATGCTGGTGAGGAAGGTGAAATGTGAAGGTGTGTGTGTTGGGGGGTGAGTATGAGTTGTATTTTGGATTGTGCTAACTTCATAATCCACAATCACCATTGCAGCGGGACACAGGTAGCTAAGAACACATCACCACATATGGCCTTCACAAGCAGTGACATGATCTACAGCGTACAAATAACTGCAACAACAGGTTTGGCGGTTGGCCCACCCAAGCACATGCTACTATTTGTCCTTATAAACCTTGAACTCATACAGCAACACACCACCCAACAGGTCACATGGTCTGAAATGCATGAGTAAAAACTCAGTAGTGAAGGCCAACAAAGCAAGGAAACTGGAACGTATTCAACATATACTCCACTCATTAAATAATGTTACACGCAATGATTGGGAATGTAATTGCTCAAGTTTGTTTTTGGGTGGATGTATATAGACGCCAACTTGAGCTACGGACTTCTGTTTCCCATACTAAGAAGTCTGTGGGCGCCCAACATTGAGTCCTTACTCCTTATGGGTAGTCCAACTGCTCCACAAGGCACTCAACATTATGCTCAACTCGTTGTTTGTTGTTGAGCTATCGTTCTTACAACGCTATTGAAATTTTCAACACCTTGGTGACCCAGCAAAGGGCATGCTACACTGAAGTGATCGCCCCCCACCTGAAATGAATTACAGCGTTGAGTGTACTATGTCGTGCAACTTGCTGACTTTGAACAAGTCATCCATGTACATACACATCGCTTTGAACATCACAACTAAAGTTTCTCTTATTTCACTGCTGGCTGCAATTTTTGTGATGACAGATAACTCTGTCAGTCACAACAGCAGCAAAAGCAAAAGCAGTAGCAGCGAGTCTGAGAGCAGCAGCGAGTCTGAGAGCAGCAGCGACAAGGATGGTTCAAGCAAGGATAATGGCAATGAAGGTGACGAGGGGGGGAGGATGACAATGGCAATGAGGGTGACAGTGATGATGGAAATGGCAAGGTGGATGGAGGCGAGGGGGCGGTGGCGGATGACAATGGCAATGAGGGTGATAGTGATGATGGAAATGGCAAGGTGGATGGAGGCGAGGGGGGCGGCTATTGCGGCGGCGTTGGCCTGGGGCAGCAATGAGCCGAGGGTCGAGGGTCGAGGCACACCTGCCGGCGCGCGGGTGGGCTGGTGTTGGGCAGAAGCAGCAGTGCCGCTGGCGGTGGTGGCAGCGGGCTGGGCAGGGGTGGTGGTGGCGGCACTCCTACAGGCGTGCAGCTGGGTGGGGGTGGCGGTAGGGGTGGTGGTGGTAGCGGCGGCACTGCTGTAGATGCCTCAAGCCCAGGGTCTGTCTCTGCCAAGAAGAAGCCAAAGACACCCAAACCGCCAGTAGTTCAGTATGGGCCTGTGACAGCACAGGCAGCAGTGGCGGCGGTTTTCATGCCTCCCAAGAAGCACAGCTCAGATGGCACCCCAAAGAAGCACCACATGCACCACCAGCACTGAGTACGAGTTATGAGATGGCTTGCCAGCTGTGTGCTGTGCCAGCTTGTTAGTAGGGACGGTTGGTGTTACTTAACGTAGCATGCAACTGTGTGCGCTGTGAGCTTGTTGGTTGTGCTTCATCATCATCATGTTACCCATTAAGCCATAGCATCAACGCCATCGCGCTGTGAGCTTGTTGGTTGTGCTTGTAAGAGCCAACATTTGTGTGCGCTTTGGACATGTTTGTGGCATGAGGTGGCCTGCTGTTATTTGTCCGGTGGGCTTGTTAGTAGGACTGTCGTTTGTTACTTGAGGCAGCCTGCAACGGTGTGCGTGCAATGTGGGCAAGCAGGACTATGGACTGTGCAAGTAGCCAAATGCTGTGTCATGGCGATTGACTTTGCTTGTGGCTCCTGCTGCGGTGGGCTCGGCGGGACTTGTAAGAAGGATGGTTGTTGATTATTTGAGGAGGCTTGCTGGCTGTGTGTTCTGTGGCGGTAATGACAGTACCAAGTCAGTATGATGGATATATAGGGATGGGCCAAACGTATGTGCGTATGTTACGTATGTTTTAAATATACGTATAAACTACGTATGAATACGTATGCGTTGAAAAATTGGACGTATTTATACGTTTTTGGCCTACATACGCATACGCCTCGCATACGTATGTGTAACCTACGCCACCACATACGGTAGTTACAACAAGAAACAACACAGGCACCAGATCTCGGCATTCCAGCAGCTCTTACAGCGTTATTATGTTTAAGGTTATTGAATAGTATCGTTTTTTGTTCAAGACGTCTGTGCAATCCAGTCACCATGTCTCTGCCACCCAAACCGTCACAAGCACATACGCAACAGGACGGGAAGATCAACGTGTTAGGCAAGCGTTTGACGCCGGAAGAAGGGTTTGAGGCACTTAAGAACGCAAAAAGGGCAGGCAGGTTGCCGTGCTGGGTTCACCTGCACCCTCAGCTGCAGCCAGTTGACGCCAAGGACCCCAGCAAAGGTCAGAAGGTCGTGCTTCACTGCGACCAATGCAACAAGTACCTGGCGCCTTCAAACGTCTCCCAGCTGAGCAGCAGTCACTTTGACAAAAATGGTGAATGCAAAGCTTCACATGGCAAGACAGCAGGCAAGACTGTCAGCGGCGCTGCTGGCAGCAGCAGCAGCAGCAGCGACACAGCACCCACAGGCCTGAACAAGTTCCTCGTGCCCAAGAAGCAGCAGGAGCAGGCTCTTGGCAGCCTCACCAAGTACCTTGTGACCCGTGGTTGCCCCTCGCACATTGAGGACCCCTACCTGATTGACGCGTTTGCAGCGCTGGGCTGCCCCTTGATAAGTAAGCACAATCGCACTGTGCAGCTGTAGCAGCACCGAGTAAAGGACGCGTATGAATGCGTAGATGGACAGCATGCGTGATTTTAAATGAACAGCCTGAGGCCTAGCTGTAAGCTGTTGTTGGCTGGTTAACCGACTGCATGCTGCACCACTGCTGCAATGCAGGCCGCAAAGAGCTGTGCACCAAGCGCATCCCCGAGCTGTACAAGGAGGTGCAGCAGGAGAGGATGGCATTGCTCAAGGAGTACAGCACCGATAGCGAGGACCCTGTGGTAGGGGGCCTGGCAACTGATGGCTTGAAGAAGAAGGCCTGCGCCCAGGGCACCCCCCTGATCAGTGCCAACGTGCTGCTGGCCAATGGCGGCTCATACTTACACAAGGTACGACATGCAGCATGTATGTCACAGGGCGTATTTATTGCATAGGTGACGCTGACAGGCACCATGTAGCCATGTAGCTGACTGCACCGGTCTCTATTAAGAAGGCGGTATGTTATATAACCTTCGATAGTATCTGTTTGCTTTGCATTTAGTGACCGCGGCCTGCCTTTGATGTGCTGCTGTTTTACAGGTGGTGCAGGCCAAGGGTGTGACCAAGGACATCCCCTGGATTATTCAGCTGCACAACGACCTGGCCAACGAGCTGACTGATGGCCAGCCCCGCAAGCTGCTGGGTACTGTGATGGACCACACCAAGGCCAACATGGGGGCCATGGGCAAGCTGCCGGAGGAGCACCCCTACTGGCTGGTGCTGGGCTGCCAGGGCCACTCCTTCAACCTGGTGGTCAAGGACCTGGCCAACGAGCAGAAGTGCCCATGGTCTGCCAAGGTGTTTGCCCAGGCTCTGGCCATCAGCAATGTCATTGGCGACAGCGAGAAGATCAGGGAGCTGGTCAGCAGCAAGCAGCTGGAGGCTTGGGGCAAGGTGAGCATGTCTGCCAGCAAGTGTGCAGCTCAGATGCAATCTTAGACAATCGTTTGCTGACCTATGCTAAAAGTGCCTGGCAGCATGTGCCTGCTGTACACCTACACAGCAACTGATGCATGCACTTGATATGAGCAGAACAGCACATGCACACTAGTAAGTGCCTGCGTCACAATAGGCAGTATGTTGACCGTGGTGAAATTGTGCTCAGCTCACGGCTGCGTGCTTGTGCTGCTCTGGTCTGCCATCATTGTTGCTGTTGCAGACGAAGGCATTCTCCTCTCATGTCCCCCACCGCTTTGGCACGCTTGTGTTTGTGCTCAAGGATGTGGTGCGCAGCAAAGGGCCTATCAGGGATGCGGTCATGGATGCCTCCTGGGGCACGGCATCAGCAGGCAGCAGCAAGGCGGCTGAGGTGCACAAGATTGTGGCTGGCTACAGGACCGCCTTCTGGGAGGATGCAGAGCTGCTGGTGAAGTACTGCCAGCCCGTCATGGACGCCATCCACAACCTGGAAGGTGACAAACCCTTACTCAGCCAGCTGCGCAGCGTGTACCAGCAGATCCGCGACCACTTCAAGGCTATTGCAACCACAGCAGACACCCCTGAGAAGGTGAAACGCAGCCGCATGCACATCGTTGTTGAGGAGCGCCTGGCCAAGCACTACAAGCCCTGCTTTGATGCTGCCTTCGTTGTGGACCCCATCAACTTCTTCAAGCAGGAGGGCGAGTGGTTTCCACCAGTGAGCAAGCTGAGCAATGATGAGCACAAGGCAGCCTTTGAGGTGGGTGTTGTGCTAGCTGCTGCCCTGAAGCAGCAGCAGCAGCAGCAGCTGTAGCAAACAGCAGCAGCAACAGCTGTAGCAGACTGCAGCATGTTGACACAACAGCAGCAGCACTACAGAAGTGGCAGCTGCAGCAGCAACAACAGCTGTGTGTTGAAGAGTTTAGCAAGACAGCTGAGGGGTGGGCATCAGCAAATGCGTGCAAGTATGTCTTACATGTACCTGTATCTTGCACATTAACACCGATGCATATGTACCTTGGTTGCATTGCAGGTGATCAAGAACCTGTCAGTCACCACACCAGCAGAGGAGGTGGCGCTGGAGGGTGAGTGGGGCCGCTACCGCATTCAGGCGCTCAGTGAGGATGTGACGGGTGAGGGCATCATGCTGAACCTGACACAGAAGACCACCAACCCTGAGACCAAGAAGGTGCTGGTGGCCCCTGTGAAGGACAGACGCACATGGTGGGCAAACTTCATGGCTCAAAGTGGCTTCCCCATCATGGCCAAGGCAGCACGCCGCCTCTTGGCTATGCATGCTACTGCCTGTGCTGCCGAGCGCAACTGGTCAGCATGGAGTCAGGTGTACACCAAAGGGCGCAACCGTCTGAACCTCACATTGGGCGAGATGATTGTGTTCATCAAAGGCAACCTCAGGGGGTCAGAGGGGCAGGATGAGGAGGTGCTGCTGCGTGAGCTGTACGAGCTGCAGCCTGCAGCAGACAGCGGTGCTGGTGCACCAACTGCTGCTGGTGGTGATGCAGCTGCAGCAGGTGCTGGTGCTGACGTGGTTGAGGTGCAGTAACAGGTGCTGTATTTGGCACAGAATATGGTTTTCATATGGCTGTTGCTTGGAAATGGCATGTACGTAGTATCAAGTTTGCCTGGCCTTCATCTGCCTGGGCAGGTGTTACAGCAGGCAACTGCCACTGTGGGCTTGTGCTTGTATGCGCCTACAGAGAGGCCATACCGGCCGTTTTGTCGCGTTGATCACAATTATTATACCTCAAAGAAACATTTTGTAATCACGAAAGTGTTCGCTTGCTTGCCTCCGGCAAGTACTTGGGACCTGCCTCGAAAACATACGGATTAGACATACGTATATGTAAGTTAACGTATGCAACATACGTATAAATACGTATGCCAATTTCACAAACATACGCTTTGGCACATCCCTATGGATATATATCTCAAACATGCATTGTTACAAGTATTGTATTGTATTGTATTGTATTGTATTGTATTGTATATTATACTAATATGTATGTATGTTGCTTCTTGTATTATAAAGTATGGCGTGTGTGGTGTGTGTTCATATCTCAAATGTAGTATACATTCACCATTTATGGTGTTTATGCCTAGCAAAGCAGTCCTTTTCAGGGCGGGCTATGCTGGGTGGGTCTTTGCTGAGGTTTTGGATCTGGCAGGTGTTCTGCCACTGGGGTGATTTATGCTGGGCTTGCCGCAGGGCACTTTATGTTCCTGTTTTGTCGCTTCGCGACAAACAGTCTGCCGCTTTGCGGCAGTGGTAGACGTTGCAATGGCTACCTCTGAAGAGTTGGTAGCCAGACTTCAGACTTTGGAGAACGAGTTTGCACGTATGAACACTCAAGCGGCCGGGGCTTCTTCGTCGCGAGCGCCCGAGCCTTCTGTGGCCGTTCCTGCTGCTAGCACCAACGTGCGTCTGCCCTCGGCAGTTGGTGACGTCCCACATGTAGCTGAGAATCCGGTTCCGCGCGCAGCACACCTTCCTAAGACACCTGTACTGTTCGATATGCGCATGGATCGGGGCTACTTAGCTGTCGGCCAGGGCGGTAGCCCCGCCATGCTCCACGAGTACCGCTGGTCAGCGAGCGCCTTTAGCTATTTTAAGGACACAGTCGTAGAGATGGAGCGCATCATCCCAGCTCTACAGGACGAGGCGCAGCGCAGGGCTTTTCGGTGCTGCTGGCACAGTTCAAGGGCGTGCTGGCGCTCATGGAGCAGCGGCTGGACTACCTTAAAGTCTTCGGCGAGCACAAATTCCGCGAGCCGGGGCTGGTGGCAGCAGTGGAGAACGCTATTGTGGCAAGTCTGACCTGCCTGTTACATCCAGCACTGTGCTGGATGCTGTGGCCAGCTTCAGGGACAAGAAGGTCACCACTGCTATCAAGCAGGGTGCCTCACGGGACTACACAGCAGAGCAGCAGGGGCGCGGCAGCGGCCGTGGTCGGCGAGACCGGACTGGCCAGCAGCAGCAGCAGCAGCAGGGCGGCAGGCACCCCTACAACACCCGCCAGCGGGCTGCGGACGGCGCAGCCGGTGAGCGTTAGGTGTCATGTGGAGGAGATTGCAGGGTTTGGCAGGGCGGTGGGAAGCTTTGGGTGCAGATCCTGAGCTTGTGCAGGCACTGCGGCATGGGGTTGTCCCACAGTTTGAAAAGCCACCGCAGCCTTACGACTATGGCGGGCTCTGGTTGGAGGGTGAGCAGCTGCAGGCGTGGGAGGCATTGCGTGATCATTACATGAGCATTGAGGCCATCAAAGTGGTTGATTCTCTCGAGTGTTGCAACTTTGCGTTTCTTGTGCCTAAGCATTCAGGTGGCTACAGGCTGGCAGTTGACTGCCGGCCCTGTAACTCCTGTGGCCCAGAGTATCCTACTGCTTACGACCATTTGTACACCCTGCGCGAGGCTATCAAGCCTCACGACAGCATGAGTGCGTTTGATTTGGCAGATAGCTACTTTCACATGTTCATTCACCCTGAGTATCAGAAGTATTTTGGGTTCCAGGTGCAGGGTGTGTGCTATCAGATGGTGGCGCTGCCTTTCGGATGGAGTGGGTCACCTGCATGGTTCATGCGACTCAGCAGGCAGATTGGCACTTGGCTGGCAGATCCCCCTGCAATTCCTGCAGAGGGCGGTGAGGTCAGCAGCGCACCTATTCGCAATCGCATTTTTCTTGACGACTTTCTGCTGCTGTTTGCTCCAGGAGCCGATGGCCCCGGCGGCGTGGCGTATGCAAAAGCGCTGCTGTCATATCTGGGCCTGAAAGCTAATGAAAAGGAATCTTCCTGGGAGCTAGAAACTCGTAAGCTGCATTTGGGTCTGTGGGTGGACACTGCCAGCGGCGTCTTTTTGATTCCAGATGACAGGATTGTGAAGATCAAGACATGTGCCAAGGCGGTGCTGTCTGAGGTCAGCAGGTCAGAACGTTGGGTGCCAGCCAGGTTGGTGGCGCGCTTGGCTGGCCTGTCTGTGTGTGTGTCTCTGGCTTTTAGCGGTGCCAAGTTTTTTGCGCGTGAGCTTTATGCTGCTCTGAAGGGCAAGGGCAGCTGGGCTGCCAAGGTGAAGCTCAGTAACCAGGCAGTGCGCGATGTGAAGGTGCTGGCTGCGTTCCCGCGGCGCTGGAATGGCAGCTGCATTTGGCCGCCAGCAGTTTCGCGTGTGGTGATTACAGATGCATCTGATGAAGGCTGGGTGCGCTGATCCATGCAGGCTCCAGCGTCCTGCAGCAGCAGGGGCGCTGGGCACCTGGCATGCGGCGCAAGCACATCATGGTTCGAGAGCTGGCTGCAGTTCATTTTGCGCTGCGAGCGGCGCGTCCTGTGCTGCAGCAGCAGGTTGTGGAGTGTGTGATTGATAACTCTGCTGCATACTATGGCATCAAGCATTGGGCGTCTGGGAGCATTGACCTCATGCGTGTTCTGCGCAAGATCTTTTGGCTTTGTGACAGGCAGCGCATCACGCTGCTGCCAAGGCTGGTCAAGTCTGAGGCCAATCCAGCAGACTCTCTGTCGCGCTTCAAGTGTGATGCAGAATGGCTGTTGGATCAACGCGTGTTCAGGCAGCTAGAGGCTTGGTATGGCCCCCACAGCGTCGATTTGTTTGCAGCAGCTGGCAATGCTAAGCTGCCCAGGTTCTACAGCATGTTGGGCGGCGAGGGGGCAGCAGGGGCTAATGCTTTGCTGCAGGATTGGGAGGGGGAAAATGCTTACTGTGCACCCCATGGGCTCTCATTGGTCGGGTGCTGAAAAAGCTGCACAGCACATCTCATGTGGCGTGTACCTTGCTCGTGCCTGACTTCCCATCCTCTGCATGGTACCCTGTGCTGCTGTCCCGTGCCAAGTCTGTGCGCTGCCTGCCGCTGGGTGCAATGTTCAGGCGCGGGCCCCGAGGTTTGATCCGTGCTAAATGGCCGCTGCTGGCGGTGCGCCTGGAGGGCTAGCAAGCAGCAGTTTGTCCGGCGCTCAGGTGTTAGACTTGCTGGCGGAGCGGGCTAGGCCCAGGCGTGCAGCAGCGGCAGCAGCAGCAGTTAAGTATGACTGCGAGGTGGATGCTGAGGGCAGTCCCTGGCTGCAGTTGTGTGAGTGGGCAGTTAGCAGGTTGTATCCAGCAGCGAGCAGCAGCGAACGCGGCGTGTTGTGCAGCGCACTGTGTCATGCGTTCGCCGACAGCACTGCCTCTCAGTACATGTCAACTTTCCGCTTGTTTGCTGAGTTCTGCTGTGATCATGATCCTGAACTGCCGTGCCTGCCCGCGACGCGCGAGGCGGTACATCTGTTTGCGGCGCATCAGGCGCAGACTGGTTCTGTTGCGGCCAGTTCTCTGGCTTGCGGTGTGTCTGCCATCAATGGTGTGCATAACCTACTGGGCTTGAGTGTGCCTGTGGTGGCGGATGCGCAGCATCGTTTGTTCATGAGCGGTTTAGGCCGCATCCTTGTGCCGGTGGCTCCTGCAGTGGAGCGTCAGCCTTTGCTTGCCAGCATGCTGGAGCGTGCGTTGACGGCCGTGCAGCCGCTGCACAGCAGTGGCGGTTCTGCTACAGCGCATGTTTTGCAGCTGCCGGTAGTGACAGTGCTTTTGGGCATGCTGACAGGGCTGCGGGGCACTTCGTTGGCGAGTTTGACTGTTGGTGATTTGCAGGTCAGCAGCGGTCGCGTGCTGCTGCATGCAAGGGTGTTGAAGCAGCGTCTGCAGCCGCGCGCCTTTGCAGATTGGGTGATCCCTCTACACCTGGGTTCTGAGCGAGGCCCGAATGGAGGTGACTTTTGGCGCCGCGTGTTTCGGTTGCTGTTTGAGCACTGTGCAGCGCGCCGTACTTGGGCTGCTGACCGCCCTCTGCTGGCCCCTTTGGGGTCTTCTCGGCGTCAGCTCAGTGAGGCTTTTGTGGATGAGCAGGTTGTCAGCTTTGTGCAGCGCTATAGCGGCGGTGTGCCTGTTGCTGGCTTTTCGTCTCACTCCCTGCGCATTGGGGCTGTGTCGGCCATGATGGCTGCAGGTGTGTCGCGCGAGACCATTCGTGTTTGGCTGAAGTGGAAATCAGCGGGCATGATCGATTTGTATGCTCGTGTTGTGCAGGGTGACGCTGTTGTGCGTGCTTTGTACTCGTGGATGGTGACAGCAGGTGCGACAATTACTCTGTACGTGTGACTCGCTCTCTGTATAGAGTGGTTGCGTAACTGTTACTGCTGCAGCGCAGCATAAA
Organism: Tetradesmus lagerheimii; assembly: GCA_902809745.2. NCBI lineage: Eukaryota > Viridiplantae > Chlorophyta > Chlorophyceae > Sphaeropleales > Scenedesmaceae > Tetradesmus > Tetradesmus lagerheimii. The sequence goes on along the minus strand of CADDIJ020001201.1, from coordinate 13,073 downwards.
TTCACCATTTATGGTGTTTATGCCTAGCAAAGCAGTCCTTTTCAGGGCGGGCTATGCTGGGTGGGTCTTTGCTGAGGTTTCGGATCTGGCAGGTGTTCTGCCACTGGGGTGATTTATGCTGGGCTTGCCGCAGGGCACTTTATGTTCCTGTTTTGTCGCTTCGCGACACCCGCCCTTCCCACCCGTTCCTGTTTTGTCTTGTTGTGGCCTGAGGCCTTCGGTTTTCCTTGCTGGACTGGTCCAGCTGCGAGGCGTCTACCAATGTAACAAATGTAACGTGCCAATGTACCAATGTAATGTAATGTAATGTAAATGAAAAAAAACATATATGGCCAAAACTGCTACAGCTCACAGCTGCACAGTAGGGGTCGTCACCAGAATCACTCCTCAAACTACAACCAGGTTGCAGGGAGTTCAGCGTAGCACCCTTGAGGATAGATTACACAACAGGCCTCGCTCCCCCAGTTGCAGTACAGCACCGAGATGCATGATTTCAGTTAAGAGTGTGAGCAGTATGCTCAGTGACACCAGTCACTACACTCATTGGGTCTTTAGTGTGTGTTTAATGCCTCTTTAGGCAGCGCGCGCATAAAACATAAACCAAATCACACACCAGCCGCGAAACGTACACGCTTTGATGAGCGTACAGGCTGCAGACCACCATCTGCAGTACGTTTCTGTTTATTTGTGCCGGCTCCTGCTCGAATACGAGCAAAGTAGTCATCAATCTTGTCCTGGCAATTAAAACAATTGCGATCAGGCTCCCATGTGTTGTTACTCTCATCATAACCCTTCCATTTGATGAGGTACTGCCTCTGCAGAACAGGCGTCCTGGCTCTGTTCCTTTGTCTCCTCACACGTACATCCCTGTGAGCCAAAACTGACTCAACCTCGTACTCTAGCTCATCTTCAATAAGCTCAGGTACAGGCGGGGGTTGCACTCGACCACCTTGCTGATAAGCTTTCAGCAGTGACACGTGAAACACGGGGTGGATCTTGAGGTTAGCAGGCAGTGTTAGCTTGTAGGCTACTTCATTTACACAGTGAAGCACCTTAAATGGGCCAATCCATTTTGGCAACAGCTTGTGCGTTCCAGCTGTTTTCACCTTGATGTTCTTTGTGCTTAAAAGAACTTCATCACCAACTGCAAACAGCAGCTCCCTCCTATGCATATCAGCATACGCTTTCTGCCGCTGCTGCGCTGCTTGCAAACACAGCTTTGCGCGTGCAACAGCAGTCTGAATACGTTCAGCTAGCGATGTTGCTGAATCACAGGTAGCATTGGCGTCGGCAGCGCCCTCCTCCCCCCTTGGAACAACAAGATCCAAAGGCAGGCAAGGCCTCTTGCCGTAAACCAGCTCAAAAGGCACAGAATTGATGGATGCCTGGTAAGAATTGTTGATGGAAAATTGCACCATCGGCAGCAAAGAGTCCCAATTCGTTTGAGTGGGATCAATGTAGTGCCGCAGCATATCTTCCAACACACGATTTACACGTTCAGTGTGACCATCACTCTGTGGGTGGAATGCAGTGCTCATGCCATGCTGAACACGCATCTGGGCCACAAAGGCCTTCCAAAATTTGCTCGTGAAGCGAATATCTCGATCTGTGACAATGGAGCGTGGCACACCATGATTTGCCACAACCTGAGCAACAAAAATATCAGCCAGTTGCTCTGCACTCACATCATCAGCACATGGCGCCAAGCGCACCATTTTGGACAACCTGTCAACAAAGACAACAATGGCTGTGTAACCTGCAGCTGTCCTTGGGAGAGACACAATCAGATCCATGCTGACAGACTCCCAAGTGTCACCAGGGACGGGCAGAGGGCGCAGCATACCAGCAGGTTTCTGGTTACTGCTCTTGTTGCGCTGACAGGAGTCACACTCCTTGACATAGCGTGCAACATCACGTGCCATGCCTGCCCAGTAGAAGTAACGCTGCACGTTTTTAAGTGTGCGCCTGGTCCCTACATGACCAGCATATGGCGCATCGTGGCACTCATGCAGCACCATTTGCCGCAGCTCATCATTAGTTGGCAGCACTAGCGTCCTGCCTCTGTAAAAGAGACCATCCTTTTCTGTCCAATTGTTTGCACTACATGCAAAAGCAGTATCAGCGGCATATGCTGCACGCAGCCCCGCCACAAAGGCAGAGTTCTGCAGCACTGCGGCCTGAACAGAGGACGCTGTCATTACACCAACATATGACACTAATCCAGGGTCGGAATCAACAACAGGGTGGCGACTCAGCGCATCAGCCACAACGTTTTGTTTTCCAGGCTTATAATTCCACTGCAGCCTGTGACCTTGAAGCGCTTCTAGCCACCTAGCAGCCCTCCTGGACTGCATGGTGTTGGTGTCAAAGAAGGTATTGGGCTTGTGGTCTGTAAAGACACTTACATCTCTGCCCTCAATGTAACAACGCCATTTTTTAACGCAGTACACTACAGCGAGCATCTCGAGCTCTGTGGGCGAATAGTTACACTCTGCTGGTGTTAGTTTGCGTGACTCGAACGCAATCGGGTGTCCTTTTTGCAGTAAAACACCAGATACACCTAAGTATGATGCGTCACACACCATTTCAAACGGTTCCTGGCTGTGCCAATCTGGTAGCGTCAACACAGGTGCTGTTGTCAGCAGCTCCTTGACCTTGTCAAAAGCGTCTTGACAAGCTGTTGACCAACGAAAAGCGATATTACTTTTAAGCAGGTCAGTCATAGGATGAACAACCTGTGCATACCGCTTGATGAACTTCCTAAAGTAGTTCGTCATGCCGAGGAACGTAGGTGTGACACGTCTGCAGGTGCAGGGAAGTCTTTGACTGCCTTTACTTTGGCGGGGTCAACACGAACTCCATCTTCGCTGACAATATGCCCTAGGAATAACACTTCTTTTTGATAAAAAGAGCACTTCCAGTGAGCAGCTGTCAGGTTGTGTTGCTTGAGAATGTCCAGCACTATTCTCAAGTGTTTCTCGTGTTCTGCTTCGCTTTTGCTGTAGACGATGATGTCATCCAGGTACACCATCACGAACTTGTACAGGTGTTTTGAAAAGAGCTTATTCATCAGGCTCTGGAACGCTGAAGGGGCGTTCACCAGGCCGAAACTGAGTGTTAGGTATTCATAGTGACCAAAGGGCGTCCTAAACGCCGTTTTTGGCACATCACTATCAAGCACTTTCGCTTGATGATAGGCTTGACGAAGATCGATCAAGCTGAACACCTTTGCACCCGTCAAGTGGTCTAGCATTTCATCGATGCGAGGCAGGGGAAAAGCAATCCGCCTTGTCAAGCGATTGATCGCTCGATAGTCTATACACATACGCAGTTCTGTTGAACGTGGCTTTTTCACAAACAGCACTGGAGCACCAAACGGTGACAGTGAAGGCTGTATGTAACCTAGCTCAAGCAACTGCCGTATTTGCTTTTCCATCTCTTCCATTTCAGCTGGAGAATAGCGGAACATAGGCCGTAAGATAGGCGACGCACCTGGCTCAAGTGGAATCACCTCATAGTCGATTTGTAGCTTGGAGCCTCCATGTGGTGGGTGGTCCGTGAACACAGTAGGATACTCAGCCTGTAGTTGGGCCACACGAGCATCCTGCGGTGCAGAGGTGGAAGCTGCACAAACAGCAGTGTCACAGCTGTCAGCAGGCACAGGTACCTGCTTCACCACCATCAGACAGTACCAGAACTCTTGCTTACTGATTCTCTTAGCCTGGGCGTAAGACAGTACAGTAGGCTGAGCAGGGGAAGGCTGCTTGGGAGGCAAATCCATGAATAAAATGATTGGCGCTTTACCCTTGCCTGCCACTGTGCATGTAGCAGATGCAAAATCAAGCTGAGCCTTCATGCGTTTAAGCCATGCATCACCTAAAATAACATCAAAAGCTGCTGGCATATCAATGACAGCAAAGTTCAACTGTGAAGCCAAACCTTGCATGCGCAAAGTAGCAGTGCACTGCTGCGCAGTCTGTGCCGCAGCACCTGCAATGCCAACAACTGACAGTGGATTTTTACTATCACGCAGTGTAACTCCATTGCGTGCGCAGAAAGCAGCAGAGATGTAGTTGTGCTGTTCTGCTCCACTGTCAAACAACACACGTGCCGTGGCACCAGCAACTGAACCAGTCAGCTGCATAACATGTGTTGTCACAGGACGAACATTGTCCTTACTATTAACTGGAACCTCAGCAGCAGCAGAGGCACAGAACGGTGCACCATCCTGCTGTGCTGGCACTACATGTGGCTTATCAACATACACCACAAAATCACACTTGGCCCTGACTGTCTGGCCTGATTTATTATCAACAAACAACGGTGTGTTGCGTGCATAACGCCTGAGCAATGTCATGCGCAACACAGGTGAACTGTACTTGGCTGGAAGCAAAATGCAAGCGCCAAGCGCTGGGCACTGCAGCTTATGCAGCCTGTACCTGGTCAGAAACAGCTCACGTTGCTGTCTTGGAGTGTGCAACCACAGGAAATCACCTTGTTCAAATTTTCTATCAAAGAAGGACTTACTGCCTGCACAGCAGTAGTCTGGCAGCAACGCATTGCTACCATCTTCTGAAGCACATGCATCAACAGTGCATGGTGTGACAAGTTCATCTTGCAGCTCAGCAAAAATTGCTGGGCTGATTTGCAGCTCATCATCTGCTGCAAAAGGGTTCATTTGCTGGGCAACAGCAGCAGTAGCACGCTGCTGCGCACCACCAGCTGCTGCTGCGCACCCCAACTCTGCTGCTTAGGCACACCAGCAGCAGAAAAGCTGCACACGCCTGCTAGCTGCTGCTGCTTGTCACTGGCCTTGCCACGGCCGGCCGCACAGGCCTTGCCATCATCCGCACTTGCCGGAGCATCACTGGCAGAGACACTGGCGATCAGCGCATCCAGCGCCGCCAGGTCTTTACTTCTGCACACAGCAGTAGAGGCAGTGGCGGCGGCAGCAGCAGTAACCTTGTTACTCTGTGCACTTGCTGCGCCAACAGCAGTAACCATGTTACTCTGTGCACTCTCAGCAGCAACCAAGTTGCTCTGTTCACTGATGGAACCCTCCTCGCCCGCGTAGGGGTCATAAGAGCTTCGGCCAGGGCCGAAGATTGCATCACGCCACTCAGGAGTGAGATCAGCAATCAGCGCATAGTAGCGCTCCTGTAAGTCCTGGCAGCTGTCAGGGCTGGGCTCTGACAGCATGCTTGCATCTGTTGACAGTTCTGCATCACGCACTTCAGCTAGCGCTGCAAAGCTGTTTGCATGCTCAGGCAGGCTGGCAGCAGGTGTGAACATGGCAGTCTGCGGGAATGCAGCAGGGGCAGCTGCACTGGTAGCCATGTGCAGCAGCGCCTGCCGACCTGCATCACTGCTGAGCAGCAGGAGACCCTGCTGTACACCGCTGCCAACTGCAGCACATGCAGGCAGCTCTGCATCACTGCTGGCACTGCAAGCAACAGCCGCAGCTGTACCCACCTTCTGCTCCTTGGGGCAGTCCCTGCGGATGTGGCCCTTCTCCCCGCAGCCGTAGCACGTTGGCGGGCCAGGTGGCTTGGGCTTGAACTTGCCCTTGCCGAAGCCGTTGCCAGGCTTGTTCACACCGCCCTAGGGCTGGAAGTGCTGGCGCGGGGTGAAGTTGCGGCGCTGGAAGCGCCGGTGGCGGGCATCGCTTTCGCCATTGGCGTCAGCAGGTGTGCGGCCGGACTCACGCGCAATCATCTGGTCAAAGGGACCTCTTCCTCCTCTTTTGGTGTCAGAGGGGCCTCCAGGTTGAGGCCTGCCGCTGCTGCTGCCAGGGCCTCCATGTCAGCAGCAGCCTGCTGCTGGCCTGCTGCTCCTGCAGCTGCTGCCGGGTCCTCTACAGCATCCTGCTGCTGGTCTATCGGTTCTTGCATGGCTGCATCATGGTCAGCCATCGCGAAAGAGGAACTGGATCGTGACGGGTCTCAGCTACCACTGTAACGACTGAGGAACGTAGGGAAGCGTAAAGAGAAGAATATAATTGTTTTGTATGTTAAGCCCGTGGGGATCACTCTCAGATACAGAGTACCGAGTACTCAATACCATCCCCTCCTACATTGCAGGGCCTATGTAGTTCTCCTGGCTAAGGACTACTAGTCCTTGACGGCGTTACTTGATTAACGTTGATCCGTCTCCGACATCCTTAGTCGAACCCTCCAAGGACTTGGACCAGCCAAGTCCTTGGCCAACAGGGCCTAGGTCATAACCGTCTGACCAAGGCTAGCACGGCACGGCTCTCACAGAGACCCTACAGCATATTCTATACTGTGCCGTTACAATATGTATAGCGTATATGTATATTTTTTAGCATATATGTATATTTTTATTTAGCATATATGTATATTTTTTGGGGGCGTGTATTGGGAGAACTATATAATAAATCAAAAAGCCGAGAACGAAGAGGATGCACACAGCGCATGAACAAACTAAAAGCATATGTGTAATGTATGAAAAAACTAGTTTCTATTGGTGCAATTTACTGCAGGGGTCATGGGGCACCCTTGTGGACCCCTCTCCTTGACTATGCCTGGCGCTACTGCTGCTGCTGTTGCTGCTGCTGCTGGCTGAGGCGGGCAGCACTTCTACAATACATGCACAGAGCTGTGTGACACGAGGTTATGCTGAATCTTTTGGGCTAGTGCGCCTGCATTTGCAATCAGCCGCAGTGTAGCGACCAGTGCCAACAGTGGCCTGCACTTCAACGCGCGTGGTTTGAGCTCCAGTGGTTGATGCTGCTGCGGGTGTGCTGAGCGCGAGCGGCATCAAAACAGCAGAAAAAGCACATGTACGTCCAGAGCTGTATGCAAAGATATCGATACAGATACGCAGAGCGAGGATTGGTAGTGGAACTGTGGCTCGTGAGTTTGCTGGGCGCTGACCAGCAACCGCACATTGGCGATGGCGAGCATTCAGATGACATCAAAACGACTGGCTACAACTGCTGCGTTGTAATTGCCAGTGCTTGTGCACATGGAGTTGCAAACGGCTCATGAGTTGATCAAGCTCCACAGACACCTGATCCTACGACTACCATTTCACGGCAGCCACATTGTCGTCGATGGTGTATATGACGTGTTTCGCGTTTAAACGACTTGAAGCCGTTTCAGCTGAAGTCTGAGAGCGTTACATCGCCGTCTTTGAGGGCTGCCTTCGAGCAAACCCTACCACAGTGCAGCAATTGCAAGTACAGCAGTGCGTGGCAAGGCAGCAGGCGCAGGAGAGCCACTGGCTCTGCAACCAGGCAGACTGCGAGCTGTGCGACAGCATTGGGTTGGGTGTCTTTTCCTTCCTGGCCACTGATTAGCAAGCAGCGGCTGCTGCAGAGCAGGACTTCTGCAGGAGCAGTTGCTCCAGGAGTCGCAGTGCAGTTGGGGTGCAGCTGCGCCAAAGGGTGCTGTGTATAGTGAACGGTTTTAGGCGGATCCTGGGCTCCAGGTAAAAGCAAGCATCATACCTTCATGCAATGCTTGACCAGGAGCGCCCGCTCAAGCTCTCCTGGTACTCCAAGTGGGCTGTCCATGCAGGCAAGCCGTCCAGCATGCAGGCATCACCGTCAAACGCACCTGTAGCGCAGAAACGACATAAGGGACAACGCAGTGTCAACGAGAGTGGCCTGAGCGGGCACCCTGTGACACTCGTTGCCCAGCCCATATACCGCCAATGCCAGTCCAGTCCGTGAGAACCCCGATGACAATGACAGCACCAGGTCGTAGGCGCACTTGATCTTCAACGCACCTCGCAAGTAGCTCATTAGCCACAGCAGGCATAGACAGAGGACGGTTCAGTGGTACCAGCAACAGCACCCAACAACAGCATCCAGTTCAGAAAGACACAGTGATACCATCTAAGCAGCGGGCACTCTTGGCTGACAGGTGCTCCCCCACTAGCATGCTGATCTGCTAGAGTGCTGCCACGTTGCTGTGTGCCCGGGTAGCACAATACTAATGTATCAACAGCAGCAAGGCGCCTGATGTATTACAAGATGATCTGCATTCTGGATTCCAGTAGTAGGCCGACACCCAGCACTCTTGCAGAATCACAGGGGGGAGCCCAGCCACCGATGGACAGTCAGCAAACAGGCACGTGCATGCAGCACAGCGAATCGCCGGCTGGTGAAACAGATGTAATAGCAAATTCTGCACCGCTGGACGCTGCGTGCTGCCACTACCGTTCGTTGTAAACCCACCGCCTATTTTTGAATTACTTTATTTCCTGCGGGCATATACACATGCCAGTGCTGGCTAGCTACAGCAACTTCACACGATGGTTGGCTCTGTGATGTCGTGGATCTTCTTCAGCAGCTCGTCTGTGATCTTGGGCACCACCCCCATGGCAGCCATGTTCTCCTTTATCTGCAGCGCAGAACCGCAACAGCAGCAGCCATGCACAGAACAGATGTCAAATGGTCCACAGCCGCTGTGCTACATGAGTCATGTTCTATTCAGGCGTCTACACACTGCAGTGCAGCGTGCACTTGCTGGAAAGGGGCTGACAGCTGCTGCTGCGATTGGCATGTAGCGGAACCAAAGCAAGCAGCCTCGGCAGTGTCTGCAGCACCCAGCATCATCTGTGCTGCTCTTGGCGGCGCAAGGCGGATTTGCCTGAGCCAACTGTAAGTTTTGCTGCAGGCTGCCGCCGCTGCCGCCGCCGCTGCTGCTGCTGCTGCCGTGCATTGCTGCAGGCCCACCTGCTCTACACGCGTGGCTCCAGTGATGACGGTGCTGACGTGCGGGTTCTTCAGGCACCTGCAGTACACCCAACTTCCCTTGTGAACAGTGCAGCGCAGGCGCCTGCAGCCGCACCGCTGTGTACAGCACACGCAACCCAGCCTGCGATCCAGCCTGCGATGGCCACTGGCCAGTGCACCCACGGAAATGAGCATGTCATGCACAGCTACACATCTTTCATGTGTCCTGGCTGCGCGCTGGCCTCTGGAGCGACACTCGGTTGACTGCATGATAGAGGCCTGATGCTGTGCAACATACTCATACCACCTGTCAGGTGTCCCTACTAGTCCACAACTGTGGGTCAGTACATCTGCCGCAAGCAAGTGGCATTGTAACACTCCAATCAGCTCACCAGGCCAGCCTGGCTGGCGGCCAGCTGTGCCAGTGTGCAGCCCAGCTGCTCAGAGGCCTGATGCTAAGCAATGTATTGGTGACATATGTTCCTACAACCAACTAAACCGCTGTTTGACAGTAGATATGCTGCACACCAGTGGGTTTGCAGGCCAATTGGCTCACCAGGCCAGCGCTAGCTGTGCCATTGTGCAGCCCAGCTCTGGCCTCTGAGGCGACACTTGTTCATCGCACAGAGGCATCATGCTGCAAAGATTGATATTATCGCCTAGTAGGTGTGCCTACACTGTGGTTTTGGCAGAACTGTGTAGCAGTAGATTTGCTGCACAAATGGGGTCCGGCTCACCAGGCCAGCGCCAGCTGAGCCAATGTGCAGCCCAGCTGCTCAGCGATTGGCTTCAGCTTGTCCACAGCCTCCAGCTGCGCTCGCCTCTCAACCAACTTCTTGTCTGCCAGGCCCTGCAGCAGCAACTCACACATTGCCAGGTATTATAATTACAAAAAACATTTTTGATGTGAAGCCCACGACATGCGCGCTGGTCCACAGCCTCCAACTGGGCTCGCCTCTCAACCAACTCCTTGTCTGCCAGGCCCTGCAGCAGCAACACGCATTGCCAGGTAAACTCTCAAAATTTCCTTTGATGTGAAGCCCAGAACATGCGCGCTTGTCCACAGCCTCCAGCTCAGCAAGGGCTTGCCTCTCAACCAACTTGTTGTCTGCCAGGCCCTGCAGCAGCAATTTCACAATTGACAGCCGGGCACAACAATAGAAACTTGGAAGGACTAGTGTATGTGCACCCAGGCGGCAGCAGATACGAGGGCGGAGAGTTTATGCCAAATATGCAGTGGCTTGCACTATGCCACGCCTGGTGCATGTGTTTCACACCAACCCACCAGCTTCTGATGACATGCAACAGTGGCAGCAGCAGATGCACAATGCCCACACTGCAGAGCACCCAGGACCCAGCTTGAGTCGTGTACGTCCTGTGCTGTGCAGCATACAGCGCATGCGTGGCACTGCATCCTGCAGTGGCCGCGCACCTTGAAACTCGCCAAAGCAAACCTGCTGCCCTCTGGGATTTCGCCGCCACTGTACTTGCCTGCAATGCACACGCAATGCAACACGAGTATCACTCAAGCTGCACAGGTGAATCCATTTTCTTTTTCTGGGGTGTACTCGCGGAGAAGCCAGTTGCAAGCAACGGCTGCCCACTCCCTGTGAACGTGGCTGTGGCAATATGCTGGTTGCAATATGCGGGTTACATGTACTAGCTTGCTGGCACCATTTCAGCGCCACAACTGCACCGGCCAGCTGCTTACAGCAGTACTGCTGCTGCTGCTGCTGCAACTGCTTGGGGCTCACCAGTGAGGATGCCGCTTGCGAGTGGTGACCAGGTGGTAAGGCCCAGGCCGTGGCTGCAGCAGCAGCAGCAGTGCAGATGTCGACACACAAGATGGCAACATACATCATCTCCAGCACCCCTCACAAAAAGAGCAGCCGAGAGGCACGGCACAGCATGACACAAGCGTGTGCAAATCAAGCATTGCGCATTAGCGGCTCCAAACTTTGCGCTGCTTGTAGCTGGAGGATAGGATGCACCGCACCGCGCCCTGATGCCGTGCCTGTTGCCCACCTGTCGTAGATGGGTTTGAACTCCTCTTCCACCTTTTTGCGTGCAAACATGTTGTACTCAGGCTGCTCGCAGGCAGGGCCGATCAGCCCTAGGCGCTCAGACACGCGCCACGCCTGCAGCAGCAGCAGCAGCAGCAGCAGCAACATCATCAGCAGCAAAACCTTCAAGCACAAGACAATGGTGCAGCAACACAAGCAGCCACCGCCATGTACAACAGCACTGCTGTCAATGCGCATGCAGCGCAACACTGCCGGCTCACAGAGGGTGCATTCTGTTCACAACATGTCTACAAATGGCTTACAACCTGATCACAACAAGACTACAACAGGGCCTGTATTGTAGCAGGTTGTTGAAGGATTGTGCTGGTTTGAGTGGTGGCAGCGTTACCTCCTGCAGCTGCTCTGCGCTCGACCAGCACCGCCATACATATGCAACTGCAATGTTGTCACTGACAGCGCAGTGCGCATGCTGTGCAATACTGCCGGCTCTCTGGAAGTGAGCGTTGTTGCTGAAGAAAAGCCTCACCTCCTGCAGCTGCTCTGTGCCGTACATGCAACTGCACTGCTGTCTATGCACTTGAAGTGCAACACTTCCGGCTCACTGAAAGTGAGAGTGTTGCTGCACAAGAGCCTCCGGCCCCCAGCAGTTGGGTTTGCCTGACTGAATCGTGTGCGGCCAGCCGCCGACAGGAGTCCGCTCCCCAAGGTAACCAACAAAAAAAGAAAGGAAGAAAGCGCCTCACCTCCTGCAACTGCTCTGCGCTCCACTCGCTGGTGCCCCAGTACAGCGCCCAGCCCTGGCTGATCACCCAATTCATGGCGCGCACAGTCTCCTGCACACAACAGTGACAACAGACCAGACTGCTACAACCCGGTTTGGCAATACTGACACTGCTTGGGACCCAAAGCCAAAAGGTGAATGCTGGTTAAGAGATTCACTTGCATGCCAGTAAGAGCTATCACTGGCAGATGATGCTGGCACAGCATGTCGACAGTTACACAAACGTGCCGTGTGGGGATTGCCAGTTTGCAGAAGTGGCAAGAACATAGGCGGGCTGCACACCTTATCACATACCTCGATTGGCGTATCTGGGTCTGGTCTGCAGTTGCACAACAACAGGACAAGCAGGACTGCAGTGAACACAAATGCCGTTGTTTGCAAAGACAACTGCAGCAGCCCTTGCAGTGCATGAAAGTGCAAGGGGGCTTGTACACAAACGTTCAAACAAAATGCGTGCGTGGCAACCAATGCAGCAAGGCAAAGTCTGACCTGAATTTATTCCCATATGTAGGATGTCACAATGCACACGTAGTTTGCCACACACCTGTGGCAGAAGAGCACATCAACGTAGTCCAACTGCAGCCTTGCAAGGGACGCCTGCAGCAAATCATGAGCGCAGCAGACACACCCAGTGGTTTGAGCACAAAGTGAAGATTTGAAGCCGTGTGTTCCCCACAATTTGAGTCTGTAGTACAGACTGTAGGCCAGCTGTACCCTTCACTTGAACCACCTGTGCCATACAGCCTGGGGCCCAGAAATCTGCCGACAGCGTGCATTGCAGGGCTGCATTCACGAGCATGCTGAAACGCCTACAATGTATTGCGCATGTTCTGGTGCCATGTCTGAAGACCATAACTGTTGAATGCAACCGCCAAATATGCTGTCACCTTTGTGCCCTCAATGATGTGCTTGCGGCTCAGCCCAGTGTCATTGGGCCCGTCGCCACCCCAGAACACCTGCAGCGACAGCAGCAGCAGCAGCAGCAGCAGCGGCAGCAGCACAGCATCGCCCCAGCTGCTCAGCGACCAGACCGCAGCCAGGCGAAGAGGCGCGGGGTAGGCCACCAGCCATCACCGGAAAGTTTGAGAGTGTTGAATAGAAGTGCGGCGCTGAGGCGCGGCACCTGAACCACACAGCGTACTACATTGAAAACCCGGCTATGCCGCACACAATGCTCGGCTGTCTTACAGCGTGCACGTGTGCCAGACAGGGAGTGTGGGTGTGTTGCTGCTTGTGCTGCAAGGATGCTCACCTTTGTTGAGATGACCAAGTCAGATCGCTTCCAGCCCAGCTCCTGCATCAGCAGCAGCAGCAGCATCGCACGTCAAGCACAACCCAGCAGCACAACCCAGTCCACCAGCGCTGGCATGCCGCGTCTACTGCTGCTCAAAGACAGCGCATCATACCATTGAGCCGCATGCATTGAGCAGCGCCAACCTGCACCCCCGTCAGGCACCAAAACATTCTGAGGAGACAGCTGTGTGTGGCCAGCTAGTAGGGATCCGCTCCCCCAGGTAATCAAGAATAGACAGCTGCTGCGTCTCTCCTCATCAGCTGCTGTGCA
>CADDIJ020001199.1:0-10678 GCA_902809745.2 Tetradesmus lagerheimii | reverse complement strand
CACTTTTAGAGTCAACAAAAGCAGTACTTTTTGCTGCTGCCTCACCTGGTAGAATTTTGGAATGGGCTGCGTGATGGGCATGCCAGCTGAGGTAAACACCGCTAACACCATCAATCCAGAGGTTATTCAGCAATTAGTCAAATACATGTTTCTCTAGCTAGAGGGGTCGACCATCAACTAGCAGTGGGCAAGTAACACCATCCAACATGCCATCGGCTCACCTGGTAGTCTGTTGGGATGGGCTGCGCGATGATCATCATGACCATTAGCATAACGCCAACTGGTGTAAAAGCAATAACAGCATGCAACACCTCATAGCCGCACCTGGCAGTCTGTTGGAATGGGCTGTTTGATGGGCATGCCAGCTGGTGGAACACTATGCACACCAACAATTAATCCAACAATCACACGTGTTCACGGCAAGAGGGGGCAACCATAAAGTATAAATAGAAGTTTAACACCATCTATCATGTTGGGTGTACAGCTCATCGGCTCACCTGGTAGTCTGTTGGGATGGGCTGCGTGACGGGCATGCCGGCAGCCCAGAAGAGCCCCAGCATGGTGGTGTAGCCCACAGCAGCAGTGCCGCGTGCCAGCGGCATGAAGTTGTACCAGTAGTACGCGTAGCACAGGATGGCGCCTGCAGCAGCACGTTAATGAACAAGAACATGATGAGTTGAGGAACGTGTGTAGCTGTACCAGTAGTACGCGTAGCACAGGATGGCAGCTGCAGCAGCGCGGTAATGAACAAGAACATGACCAGTTGAGGAACGTGTGTAGCTGTACCAGTAGTACGCGTAGCACAGGATGGCGCCTGCAGCAGCGTGGCGATTCGGCGCAGAAGAACATGTCACTGGTTGAGGACGTGTGTAGCTGTAACGTAACAAGCGACAGAGCACATCGGCGCCGTCACATGTGTACAACTGCGTGTGCGTATGCTTTGCATGTCCCCGGTGGCCTCGCACAGTGTGGCCATACGCCTGCCAGAACCCTAACACGCGATGGCAAACGCAGACTCATGTTTGTGGAAGTTCACAGCGTAGCAACACCACCACCTGTCCTGGCGACACAACACCAGCAGTGCTGTCTGCTGGTCTCACCTGCTGCTGCTGGCTTGTCACCGCGCAGCATTGCGTCGATGAGCCGCTCCCACGCCGCCTCCAGCTCAGCATCAAACTCACGCCACCTGGCAGCAGCAGCAGCAGCAGCAGCGGCAGCAGCAGCAGTACTGTGAACAGCATACCGACATATTTGCATGCCTGCATTTAAGACATACCTGCATACGACACATGCACCAACTCACGTCGCACTACGGCCTCTCACACAACAACTGAACTGGGCGGACAAGCAAAATACAAGCAGCAGCAGCAGCAACGACGGGGAAGAAGACCAGGACGCAAGACGTGGCTGTGCCCACACTCAACTGTGCTTCAAGGTGCAGCACATCTCATCGCTACATCTGCAGTGGCTGCACCATGCATGCTGCAGCACAGCCAGCGCTGCTCACCGTGGTGGCGCGACGTGTGTGCATCCTGATGTAGTCATGCGGATGAAGATTAAACATAACTGTACTCCAACAGTAGTCGCAGCAAGTCGACGACAAACTTGCTTACCGTGGTGGCGTGACGGGTGTCCTGATGCTGAACTCCACTGCATCAGGCTGGTTGGGCACCTTGACAAGCGTCAGCCGCGTGCCCTCAATGCACAGCGGGGGCACCATAGCATCTGAGATACGCTTCGGCATCCTGCTGCTGCTGGTGCCGGGTTTGCTGCTGCTGCTGCTGACGGGCCGGCTGCTGCTGGTGGCATTGCCGTTGCTGGAGCTGGTGGTGGCTGCGGAGGTGCTGCCGTCCTGTTGCTGCTGCTGCTGCTGCTGCTGCTGGGCCTTGTGCAGGCTGTGCAGTGGCACCACCACCCAGCTGTCTTGCCTGCAAACATGCGACAGACAGATATGAAGCGACGCGCAGACAAGGGTGTGACTGAATGTGTGTGGTGGCACGCACACATAACATAACACGTTACTGTTGGCCAAAGGTGACCGTAACAACCGAGGGCAACTCGGCAGGGCGGCTGTATGCAGCCAACCTGAGACATCGCAGCATGCAGTCAGGTCATGTGCTCACTAGCACAGCTCTGCGCAGCTGCAGCTGAGCAAACTTGGTCAGTCCGCCTGCTGCTTCCAGCCAACAAACACAGCCCGCTGTCACCAAACAAACAGGCAACCCTGAGCAGTAACTGTGAAAGCACTGGTTTCTGGTATGTGCGCCATCACGATCAACCTTCACCACGTGCCCATGTGCTTGTAGGCCGGCCAACTGCACGCACCCGGTGTTACCCAGCGCATCCGCAGATGCACAAACAGCTGGTGCAGGCAAGCATGGTATGACCCTGTACTGACAAACAAGCACACAGACAAACAGACAAACACGAGCAAAGATGCTGCACTCACCCGATGACCCTGTACAGCTCCAGCGCACTGCATGCCTTGCTGCACAATCTGCCTGCTGCTTCCAGCCAGCAAATACAGGCCCCTGTCACCAGGCTACAAACTCGAGCATATCACAGACTGCACGCAACCAATGTTCCTATACAGACAAACAGGCACACAATCCAACAGACGGTCTCAAGCATATTTAAGACTGCACGAAACCAATGACCCTGTACAGACAAACAGGCAAGCGGACCAACAGACAAACTCGAGCACAGTTGCTGCACGCACCCAACGACCCTGTGCAGACAAACAGGCAAACAGACTGACAGACAATCAAAACCAAGCAAATAAACTCCTGCACCCAATGACCCTGTACAGACAAATAGGCACACAGACTAACAGACACTCTCGAGCAACGTGGCTGCCCTCACGCGATGACTCCAGGGCGCTGCGTGCCTTGCGCACCGCCTCCTGCTCACTGCACCAGCCAGTAAATACACGCCCCTATCACTAGGCTACAAACAGCCAAACTCGGGCAAACCAACCGCACGCACCCGATGACTCTGTACAGCTCCAGGGCGCTGCGTGCCTTGCACACCGCCTCCTGCTTGTCGTCACCGCCCAGCCCAACCTCGCGGTTCTGGGCATCATACGCGTGGCCCTTCTGCAGGGTTCAGAAAACGTCCAGCGGCAGGGTTCAACAACATTTTTTCATTTTCGCCACACAGCGGTTAATATATCATTGAGCAGAACGGCTCGACAGCAGGTGATTGCTGCATTCATGCAAGCTGCGCATCATACGCGTGGCCCTTCTGCAGGGTTCACACAAACACAGCGGCAGGGTTTAGTTACGCTACACTGTGTTTGAATACAACACAGCAGGTTGATGGATATCACGCTGCAGGATGCCTCGACAGCAAGAACCAGATCCATTGCCGCGTTCTGCTTGTCATCACCTCGCGGTTCTGCGCATCATACGCGTGGCCCTTCTGCAGGGTTTAGAAACAGGGTACAGAAACGCCCAGCGGCAGGATTTAATTACGCTACACTGTGTTTGACTACGACACAGCAGGTTGATGGATATCACGCTGCAGGATGCCTGGACAGCAAGAACCAGATGCATTGTCATCACCGCCCAGCCCCATCTCGCGGTTCTGGGCATCGTACGCGTGGCCCTTCTGCAGGGGTCAGAAACGTCCAGCAGCAGGGTTTGGGTTTGGGGTTTGACGACGTAACACAGAGCTCTACACGTCAGGTTGATGTAATGTAATGCAGGACGGCTTGATAGCAGGAACCACAACAGCGTCGCTTCCTTGCAGACTGCCCAGTACCCAGGTTTGAGGGAACTTGCCATAACCCCCAAGCCCAAGCTGAAATATTGCGCTCTGTACACCCCGATCTAACCGCCATCACCCCAGCAGGCACCCCTTGGCCAGCTCCATGGCTCGGCTGAAGTTCATGAAGTAGGTTGCTGAAGTGGGTTGATGTGATGTAATGCAGGAGAGCTTGATGCCAGCAACCAAAACATCGCCGCGCCCGTGCAAACTGCCACCACCCAGGGTTCAGTGAACTTCAAGTTGCCTTTGAACCCCAGTTGACTGTGCAGCCGCTAAACCCCCCTCCACCTCCAGCAGGCACTCCTTGGCCAGCTCCATGGCCCATGCAAGCTGCCAATACCCAGGGTTTGGGGAACTTGCCCTAAACCATATGTTGTGCTCTCTAAACCCTTTTTTTAACCCTCACCTCCAGCAGGCACTCCTTGGCCAGCTCCATGGCCCTGCTGAAGTTCATGAAGTAGCGCACGGTCTTGGTCTGGCCGCTGTACATGGGCGTGTGGCTGCCAAAGCCAGCCTCAAACTCGCGGGGGGTCAGCAAGTCCACCCACACCACCTGGTCAGCAGGCTCAGACAGCTGCCGCCACCTGCATATCATATGCAGCATATGCACCACGTAAATCGCTAGAGTGAGTCTAAAGCGAGTCTAAAGCGAGAGGTCTTCCAACCGCGGAGCTCCGTGTGCATGTTGTTGTGTCACCCACACCACCTGGTCCGCGGGATCAGACAGCTGCCGCCACCTGTGCAGGCAGTAGGTGCATCGCTGAAGTGAGTTTAAAGCGAGAGGTCCTCCAAGTGCGGAGCTTGTTGTGTTGTGTCTCCCACACCACCTGGTCCGCGGGCTCAGACAGCTGCCGCCACCTGCGAGGTGCAACACGTAAATGTAATCACAGTGAGATGCAAGCCTCCATGTGCCGCGCTTTGTGTGTGTTTTATGCACTCTGTCATCATCACCTGGTCAGCAGTCTCAAACAGACCAGACACATGACCAACTCACTTGACCACGATGTCCATGGCAACCCTCCAGCCAAACAGGTGCCGCCAGCTGCAGCCGCCTTCACATTCATGCATTTTGCGTGTTCCCAACTTCAGCAATCTTTCTTGATATGGCAAACACACTGCTGCTACAGTCAAGAAAACCACGCATTACAGCCACACTCAAATGACAACCACATCAACCATGCCCACCCGACCCAAAGATGCACTCACTTGACCACGATGTCCATGGCGTCCCTCCAGCCAAACAGGTGCCGCCCGCTGCAGCCGCCTTCACATTCATGCATTTGCGTGTTCCCCAAATTCGGCAATCTTCCTTACTTTGGCAAAACTCTGCTTCTACATTTTTAAAACCACGCGTTGCATCCACACAGACGACAACCACACATCCACCACACCCACCATACCCAAAAAACACTCACTTGACCACGATGTCCATGGCATCCCTCCATCCAAACAGGTGCCGCCCACTGCAGCCGCCCTGCCCGCTGGCGCCCTCGCTGTTCACCCACAGCCCCTCGCGCCCAGCTGTTTGGCTGGAGACAGAGACACAGACGCCATCACACTCGCAATCTGTCTTACTTCAGCAAAAAATCTGCTGCTACAGTCAGACAAACACCACACACAGAACACAACCACACTGGGGAATGACTCCCAGCTTGCAAACGCGAACCAAAGATGCACTCACTTCAACCACGATGTCCATGGCAACCCTCCAGCCAAACAGGTGCCGCCTGCTGCAGATGCCATCACACTCGGCAATCTTCCTTTCTTTTGAACAAACAACCCTGCTGCTACAGTCAGTTGATCACAGCCACACACAGGACACACACATGTGGCCCAGCATACAAACGCGAACCAAAGCAGCACTCACTTGACCACGATGTCCATGGCGTCCCTCCACCCAAACAGGTGCCGCCCGCTGCAGCCGCCCTGCCCGCTGGCGCCCTCGCTGCTCACCCACAGCCCCTCGCGCCCAGCTGCGCGCTCCGCAAGCAGCGCCCGCACCGCCTGCGCGAGCTCTGCTGCCGCGTAGCCTGCAGCCCGCTGCTGCCGCACGTTTGGCAGGAAGCCCTGCACACACGAGGTGTACAGAAGGCACAGAGAATAGGCAGGTGAGGCTGAGGTCACGACAGCGGAGATGAAAACAGCAGAGATGCACGTCCGGCAGGAAGATCTGCAAGCAGAAGGCAAAGAGAACAGGGAGGAGGAGCTGAGCTAATGGCAACAGAGAGAGCACCGCCTGCGCAAGCTCAGCTGCCGCGCAGCCTGCGGCACGCTGCTGTCGCACGTTTGGCAGGAAGCCGTGCACACACGAGGTGTACAGATATTTCAGATGCAGAGTAGGTGAAGCAGCGGGGCCTAAGCAGCTGTTGGTGAAGCTATGCCCAGTGGTGCGCGTAGCCTGCTGCACGCTGCTGCCGCACATTCAGCAGGAAGCCCTGCACACACAGAGAAGGAAGGCACAGAGGCGGTGAGGCAGCAGGATTTCACCCAGCGCTGCTGCTGCCAGTAGCTGCTGCTGCTGCGGTGCTGCTGCTGCTGCTGCTCGGCTAACTTCAGGGGAAGTGGAGCTGAGCTCATGGCAGCAAAGACCGCACCAATAGGTAGCCACAAAGCTGCTGCTTCTGAAGCAGTGCACAATTCACAGCGCATGCGTACACATGCGAACACGCGGGTCTAAGGCACATGGGAGCAGCGCAAACTGTTCTGCAAAACCGCACATGCACATGCACAGCCAGCTGTCACACGCCTGCCAGCCACCTCGCAAAACTGCACACACCAGGCAACACGCTGAGCCAAAGCAATAGACCACAACACGAAATGTTTGAGAAGAACACACATGCACATGGACAGCCAGCTGTCACACGCCTGCCAGCCACCTCGCAAAACTGCACACACCAGGCAACACGCTGAGCCAAAGCAATAGACCACAACACGAAATGTTTGAGAAGAACACACATGCACATGGACAGCCAGCTGTCACACGCCTGCCAGCCACCTCGCAAAACTGCACACACCACGCAACACGCTGAGCCAAAGCAATAGACCACAACACGAAATGTTTGAGAAGAACACACATGCACATGGACAGCCAGCTGTCACACGCCTGCCAGCCACCTCGCAAAACTGCACACACCAGGCAACACGCTGAGCCAAAGCAATAGACCACAACACGAAATGTTTGAGAAGAACACACATGCACATGGACAGCCAGCTGCCACACGCCTGCCAGCCACGCTCACAAAGTCGCACACACACACTCGCACCTGGTGGTGGTTCTGCAGCAGCGTCCCGATCACATCAGCAGCCGCCGTCAGCGCTGCAACCTGCTCAGCGTCTGCGCTGCCATCTGCGCCACTGCTGCTGCTGCCGCGGCCGCTGCTGCTGCTGCGCTCGGCTGGCAGCGCCTGCTGCAGCTTGTATGAGGTGAACAGCTCCTGGTTTGGTGCACCCTTCTTGCACCAGCACTCCTGCAGGATTCAAAATTCAAATTTCAAATGTGAGAATGATCACAAGCACAAACCTGAGTCCATCCATGTGCCTAACACTCACAGTGTGCTGCAGCAGAGCGGAGTGGAGTATCATTGCACACAAATGAAAATTCTCACGCTCTCATAATCAGGCACGTGCACAGGTGAGACACCAAGTGAGTCAAGCCATGGGCCTAGCAGTCACAGCGTGCTACAGAAGTGTGGGATGGGGTACCCTTGCAGCCTGGATGCACATCAGCACATCAGCACGCTCTTATAATGAGGCACGTGCACAGATGAGCACCGTGAGGTGCATCATCCTGCTGGGGGCCCCGCCTGCACCTTGAACAGGGGTGCGCATTGGTTAGCACTGCAGCACATATGCACATCAACACCCTCTTACGCACACCACACAAAAACACCTGGTCAGTGAGTATTAGGGGCCGCCCGCACCTTGAACAGCGGTGTCATTGCCATTCAGCGAGGAAGGTCGTATCATTGCAGCTTGAAAGCATATCAGCAAGCTCATACTATGACTAGGCACGTGCACACAAAAGCATCAAGTGAGTCACCCGCCCGCACCTTGAACAGCGGTGTCAGTTCTGAGTCCAGGCAGAAGTCTGCTGCCTTCCTGTCCAGGTTGTGCGCAGTGAAGAGCGCCATCTCGCGCTGGTAGAAGCTCAGGAACTGGAACATGCTGCAGCGCAGCAACAGCAGCAACATGACCGTTGCACCCAGGATGGCCAGCAGCAGCAGCAGCAGCAGATGAAGGAGAAGAAGCAGATTCGTTTAGTCTGCAGCGTGCAAGGGGACAATGCGCACATGGCATGCGCCAGCAGCAGCCACCGTTCACGAGAGCAAGACTTGAGGCGAATCTGCTCAGCAAGTGGTAAACAGCTGACCTCCGAAGAAGGATATCCGTGCAGGCGCATGTTGAATATAATGTGATGGAGGTTCTGTACATCCCAAACCACATCTGAAAATGCACCAGCTCTGCTATCCTATACCACAAGAATAACGCCCAACTTGTCCCACTGCTGACACCAGTGACCACATACGCGCAAGCTTATACAATAGCATATGCGACAGCGTCATGTGGACCACATCCCAATCCTGACGGCCCAACGCGCAACGTTTGCGTAACAACTCACCCGCTCTCCACCCCTGACATCATTCACGACATACGCGCAAGCTCATACATTGGCAGATGAGACAACCTACATCCCCATTCTGACGGTCCAACGCGCACCACTCACGTAACAGCTCACCGGCTCTCCTCCCCTGCAGGGCCGTCGTCCATGCGCGGCTTGCAGTTCATGCAACACACCGGCACTGCTAACCTGCACGCCTGTGCCAGAAGAAAGCCCAGCTTGAGCCAGCTGCTAACTTCAGTGACCACATACGTGCAAACTCGCACACTGGCACATGCAACAACCTCATGTAGGCTACATGCAAACTCTGAATTGCCCAGCACGCAACGTTCACGTAGCAACTCACCGGCTCTCCTCCCCTGCAGGGCCTTCGTCCATTCGCGGCTTGCAGTTCATGCAGGCCTCGTAGTCTGCCACGGCTTGCCGCGCGTAGCCCAGCGCGTGATAGCAGATGGCGCGCATGTACAGCAGCTCAACACGCTGCACAACAAAACGGGCAGCGTAATTCAAGCGCTGTCAACGAGTGAGCGCTGTCAAGCAAGTGCACATGCTCCTCAGGTGAATGACAGGGTCATGTGATCATCTAGGAGCGTCAAAAATACAGCAGCTTGCCAGGCAAGCTGCAGCAGAAGCCCAGCGCGTGGTAGCAGATGGCGCGCATGTACAGCAGCTCCACACGATGCACACAAAAGAAACATGTACAGCAGCTCCACACGATGCACACAAAAGAAACATGTACAGCAGCTCCACACGATGCACACAAAAGAAACATGTACAGCAGCTCCCCACGATGCACACAAAAGAAACGGCAGCAGAAGACACCGCAAGAATGCACATGTGATGATTGGTCATGGCGCAACGCAACCAGACAGCGCGTGGTAGCAGATGGCGCGCATGTACAGCAGCCCCACACGCTGCAGGCGGCAGCAGAGGACAAGCGCGATCAACGATTGAGGAAAGGGTGTACGCAGTCAGCCGCTGTGCTGTTGGCTTAAGGGTGGAGGACGTTGTTTGTCCAGAATCCTGATGGCATCGCCTTCTATGCCAACGCACTGTGCCTTAACATACGACCTTGTTACACGTTCACTAAGCCTACCTGGTCCGCACTGTGCCTTAACATACAAACTTGTTACTTGTTCATTAAGCCCTACCTGGTCCTCGCGCTTGAACCCTAGCGCCTTGTCCAGCACCTTGATGGCATCTGCCTGCCGCCACGCACTGTGTCTGAACCTGCCCTTGAACCCTAGTGTTTGGTCACTGAACCCCACCTGGTCCTTGCGCTTGAACCCTAGCGCCTTGTCCAGCACCTTGATGGCATCAGCCATCAATGGCACGCGCTGTGCCTCAAATGCAGTGTTGTTGGGCACGAGTTACGTGTTCACTAAGCCCTACCTGGTCCTCGCGCTTGGACCCTAGCGCCATGTTGCTAAGCCCTACCTGGTCCTCACGCTTGAACCCCAGCGCCTTGTCCAGCACCTTGATGGCATCAGCCTGCCGCCCAGCGCCCTGACGCATCGTGGCCAGCAGCCGGTACGCCGCAAGGCACGCACCGCCATCAGCAGTCGTCATGGCCTGCGGCAGCAGCAGCAGCAGCAGTGCTGTCAGCGTCAGCACAATTGGCTGTTCTTGCATCAATAGCAGCGGTGACAAGTGCGTAGGTTTAACAATTGACAGGCCCAAACACACTGATACAGGCAGATGCACCACAGTCACACGCAGTTTGAAATGACCGGTGTTCAGTGCATAAGCACGCACCTTGCTGAGTGCGCGATCCGCGTCCTTGACCCGTCCCTCCTCCTACAGCGCCTGGCCCGGGGTGCATCACACGACACCACGGGCGCTTGCATAATGACCACAGGCAGATGCAAGACACACCCAACGGTTAGAGGCAGATGCACCACAAACACACCGAACATCTACTAAACACACCCAGGAGTCCACTCCTCCATTGCTCCTCCATGTGACCAACAACACACAAGATAACAACACACAATAACACAGCCACCTTGCTGAGTGCGTGCTCCGCGTCCTTGACCCGTCCCTCCTCCCTGAGCGCCTAGCCCAGGTTGAGCCACACAATCAGTACAGGCAGATGCAAGGCAAACACCCTCAACTTCTGCGGAACACACACCCCTGAAAACACAGCCACCTTGGTGAGTGCGCGCTCCGCGTCCTTGACCCGCCCCTCCTCCTTGAGCGCCTGGCCCAGGTTGAGCCACGCCTCCTTAATCTCTGGCACAACATGGGTACGTACATGGGTACGACACACCGCAGACGCTTGCACAGCGATCA
>CADDIJ020001197.1:4466-144199 GCA_902809745.2 Tetradesmus lagerheimii | reverse complement strand
GCTGTGTGATACTCATCAGTGCCCATGACAGAAAGTCCCAGGTTTTTATCAGCAGCTTTGATGACAATTGACCTAAGGATCTTTTTCAGAGTAAATTCGTTGTTGCTTGGTCCAGCCCATGTAACCAATTTACTTCAAAAAAATTGACCTATTGGACCGCAAAGTGCGCAAGGCCTGCCTTTGAGCTGAGCTCAGGTTAGGCTGCCGCTGTGGCTGCTGCTCAACACCATCAAAGCATGCTAAGCATGTAGACTCAATAGTGCTGAGGTACTCTTCAACTGCAGGAGGTGCAGGAAGAGGCACAAATGCAGGATTTGAAACCCTGTATTTAGGTACTGGGCCTGTATCCTGGAACATACACCTAAGCCGCACACTACGCTAAAAGCGCTGGATAGCTGCTAAAAGCTGCTGCCGTGTGAGCCGCTGCCGTGTTGGGACAAACTTCAAGCCATTGTTGAGCAGCATCATAGCATCCAATGAAAACGCCGCCTTACTTAGGTTGTCAGCTCCCATGAGGGGTGGCTGTGCTGACAGGGGAACCTGTTTTTTTTGAAGTAAATTGGTTACATGGGCTGGACCAAGCAACAACGAATTTACTCTGAAAAGGGGAACCTGTTGGCATGTGTTGGCTGCTAGACGCCGCTGCTGCTGCCTCCTTCGCTGTTGCGTACAAGAAAAACAGGAATCTGGGTTCTCTGCTGGTCAAAGGTAGCCACTGAATATCAGTGCTGCTTTGGCCGTTTTAGGGTGAGGCCACAGGCTTTCAAACAGCCAGTGGCTCTCACCCTACATGTTTCTCATGATGTATGTTCCCCAGAATGGTTCAAAAAAAAGAATGGTTGCAAGGTTCGAGCCACTGGCTGTTTGAAAGCCTGTGGCCTCACCCTAAAACCTAACCCTGCCAGTTCTGTTGCGCCTGATGGCCCATACTTGTTTGTGCTAGTGCTGTTCACACAAACAGCCTGATGATGGACTCTTCGTCCGTGTGTGTGTGTGTTTGCGGTAGGTGTTGGTTTTACATGTGGGTCTGGGTGTGTATGTGATGTCACTGGCTCTCAACCCTACACCCTAAACCTAAACCCTAAACCTAAACCAAGGGGTGTGCAAAGCACCCTTTGCATTGTGTGATATAGCATCACATGCATGTCACGTCATGTATGTGTTGGTGGCTGGTAGCTGAACAAATGCCACGTATTGCTTTTTTGTGTCTGTGTGTTTGTGTGTGATAGTTGCTGCTTTATCAATAGGCGTGTGTATGATGGCCAGGTGTTAACATAATGGCAGCCCATGCATGCTTGATGCATGACTAATGTAGCTTGGTCCAGCCCATGTAACCAATTTACTTCAAAAAAACTAATGTAGCACATAGCCAGGCTGTGAGCATCGCCTTCCACGGCATCTCATGGCCTGTTACGCACTGCAGCTGATCCATGGACGGCTGTTGTTGTAGTGGATATTGGGCACACGGTCAGGTCCTGGATGCCTTTATGGCTGTTCCTCGCGGAGGTATCTATACGGCCCTGTGACAGCATCTCTTAAGCAAAGAGAGCTGTGGGGTGGGTGTCAGAATAGGTTGCCCCATCCTCTCACAGGATCTTTTTTAGAGTAAATTCGTTGTTGCTTGATCCAGCCCATGTAACCAATTTACTTTTAAAAAAAATCGGTTGATTATAGTTGTTTGCATGCTCCTGGAAATATTTCAGCCCACCACCGTGAACACAAAGCCAGACCAAGACATGCATGGCATGCGGCTCGCCGACGATCGCTGCGACTACCGGACCCGGTCCAATGCTTCGGTGCTCGTCTGGAGAATTTAATTTCGGTCGATTATAGTTGTTGTTTTTTTGAAGTAAATTGGTTACATGGGCTGGACCAAGCAACAACGAATTTACTCAGAATTCGTATTATAGTTGTTTGCATGCTCCTAGAAATATTTCAGCCCACCTGGCAAGTGAAGTGCGCCGAAAAGTACGTGTACGTACGTCCGCCGATCGCAGCAGCACATGTAGGGTTGTGTGGTCTGACAGCTGACGCCACACGCGTCTGCATCCGTCTCAATATAATTTCGGAACGGGTGTTGGCTGTCGTTTTCAGGACATCAGGTTCACATACGGCTGCAGCAAACCTTGCGCGACGATCAAAGCTATGGAAGGGCGCAGCATGGTCCAGCCCATGTAACCAATTTACTTCAAAAAAAAGGGCGCAGCATCAGCACGCCAGATGCTGCAAGCCGTGCTGATTGAAGAGGCAGTGCAGAGTGTGGGCAACTTGCTGACTTGGCTGCAGCAGCAGCCTCAGGGCCTGCAGCTGGCGCGTATGGCACAGCCAGTATGCAACACATCAGAGTACATGTGGCTGCTGTGCTGCAGCATCATGAGGCAGATAGCGGTCGTGATATCTGGCTTAGCGGCCGCTGATGCAACAACAGTGCAGCTGGTGGTGATCTTCACAGCGCAGTTACAGCAGTCAGGTGAGCCGTGACAGCCAGAGTCGGTGAGCTGTTGCAAAAACTATGTTGTTGTCAGCTACCTGCAGCATCTGCAGTAACTCTGGTCCAACACAGGCAACTGCAGTGAAGCTTGTGTCAGTAGCAGTGACACAAAGCAACACCCACCAAAGTCAAATACATGCTGCTGGCCATGTTACGTTGCCGGGATAGGTGTGTGCCAGCATGATTGTTATTCACTGATGCCTGAACCTTGCTTGCTCTGCAGGCCTGCTGAACAATCTGCAGACAGACCTGTGGCCTCTGGTGCGCTCACTCATCCAACAGCACCAGCAACTGCAGCAGGTGCAGCAGCAGGGATCGACGCAGGCTGTACCACACGGCTCAGCGCGGCCCATTGTGGAGGCCTTCACCTATGCGCGCCTGGTCCTGCACGTGTGGAGGCTTGTCATTGAATGGGCACCGCCGCTGCTGCCGACGGTACTGTCTTCGCTGCTGCCGTTGGTGCAGCAGCTACAGAGCTGCGGCCGGCCACTGCTGCTGCTGCCGCAGCGCTGCTGGCAGCTACCCTCATCGGGCAGCAATACAAGCACAGAGGCAGGGCCTTCAGACGATGATGACGGCCTAGAGAACATCAATGAGGCAGTGTTCCAGTTCCACGAGGATGCATCAAACCTGCTGTTCATGCTGCACGTGCTAAGAGACGAGATGTCTTCGAGGATTGGTGCAGCGGCATCACAGCAGATCAGCAGGCTGCTGCAGCAGCCACCAGTGCAGCAGCTGCTACTGCAGCTGCTCACATCTTGCATTGTGATGCTGCATAAGGATCACACTGCACACCAGCAGCAGCACGGTGCAGCAGACCAAGGCAGCAGCAGCAGCAGCGCCAGCAGAGGACGTGCAACACTGAGGCCGCCAAGTGGCCAACTAAGGTGCATGCAGACCTGCTGCCCATTCCAGCCTTGCACAACGCTTGGCTGACATCGCTTCCAGGTGGCCAGGCTTACCTAGATGGGGCAGCTGTTGTGGCAGAGCAGCTGACGGAGGTTCAGTGGCAGCGGTTTTGCTGGTTCCAAGCGCACAAGAACCTTACCGCACTATGCAGCGGCTTAGAGGACAGCTTCTCACCTGGCAGTCAGCCGATAAGCAGAGAGGCTCATGTGCTGTCAACGCCTGTTTTGTGGCTGGTGCTGGAGCTGCAGCTGCTGGCGGCTGGACAGGTGCAGCGGCAGCGGCAGCATCCAGAGGCAGTAGGTGATGCTGATGCAGATTGGCAGCGGGACTGGCTGACTCAGGTGCTCTTCTGGAGCAACGTGCTGCTGCAGCATCAGACACGAGCTATCCTGCAAGCAGGCAGCAGCTGCCTGCCGCCTGAGGTGCTGGAGCATGCTGGGCTGCAGCTGCTGCAGGCGCTGGCAGCACCAGTGCAGCAGTTGCAGCAGTTGCAGCTGAGCAGCGCAAGCAGCGCCGACTCATTTCTGCAGCACCTGCTGCTGACTGAGCAAGGCAGCCAGGAGCAGCTGTACATCCTCAGGGCTGCTGCTTCAGGGATGGAGCCTGCTGATGATCTCTGTGAGTGCTCGCGAGACTGGCAGGGTGTGGGGCCGCACGCCAGGTGGCTGCTGCGGGACGTTCAATGTGTATTCAGCAGCAGCACACATTTGATCCTGCTTGTCCATTCTGCATGCCAATCGTCTTGCCTTGCATGCAGTACTGCGGTATGCTGTGTCTTTGAATTGAGGGCAGATCAGCACTCAAACAATCCTCCGCACACTCTACCCTCTGAACTATCCTTGCTGGCTGGCCGCTACGTGTGGTGCATGCAGGGCCGGCAGCTGGGCGACTGCCGATAGTAGCAGCTGCACACGCAGAGGCCTACATGCAGCTCCTGGAATGCTGTGTGCGGTCAGCAGCCGTCAAACCCGTAGATATGTTAGCAGCAGCTGACATGATGCAGGAGGCAGCTCGTGTAGGGCTGGGCTCTCCTGCAGCACTCAGCGCTACAAATCTAGCTGCTGGCCTGGCATCTGCGCTGACTAGCTTAGCCAAGAAGGCAGTGCAGTTTACCAAGGCAGCTGTCATGCAGCGGCAGCCAGCAGCTGCTGCGAACGCCATAAATAGCATAGCTGCAGCCTGCTTCCCTGCTGCACTTATCAAGGTGATGTTCAGGCTGTACCCCAGGCTAGCAGCATTCATGAAGACTGCAGCCGTCCACTGCGCGCCAATTGACGGCGCCAGCAGCAACCAGGCTGCTGCCAGCATTGCGCTGCTCGCTGCAGTGCTTGCGCGCAGCCTCGTGCAGCTGGCAGATGCCATGGAGGCAGCAGGGCCGCAGCTGCTGTTCAGGTCTCTGATCGCCAAGCCATTGTACGCGCTGATGTGGCAGGAGGGAGAGCCTGGTGACACGCGGCACCTGCTAGCCTGCCCATTTGGATTCCCTTAGCAATACACAGAAGAGGTGCAGTGGCACACCTGGCAGTTATTTGTGCTGAATTCAGCTCAGGCGCTGGTCTCTGGTTTGTGCGACATTGGGCTGCTGCGTAGCGCAAGCTCTGCCACCGCAACAGCAGCAGCAGCAGCGGCAGCAGGAGGGAAGACAGCTGACACTCACAGCACCACAGGTGCCAGCAGCAGCAGCAGCAGCAGCGACCAAGCCAAGTGGAGCTACCTGCTGCGTCTGCGAGAACACAACCCACGCTGGGCAGCAGCAGCAGCCGCGTTTGACTCTGCTGGCCTCATCAGCCTGGAACTTGACCACACAGAAGCACGCCAGGGCAGTCCTGTGCTAGAGCAAATCAAGCAGCCGTATGCTGATGCACTAGAGCTGTGTTGATGCTATGGCTTAATCTGGTCATTTGATGATGATGCACTAGAGCTGTGTAGGGCACTAGCAGCAGCAGCGCCACTGCCAGTGCTGTGCAACAACCTCAGCTGTGAGAACCTGGCAGGAGTGAGCGAGGCATCAGCTGCCAGCAAGGTGTGTGCTGGCTGCAGGTGCCGCTACTGCAGTGCAGCGTGCCAGCAGGCTGACTGGAAGCAGCACAAGCATGCTTGCAGGTGCATGGCTGCTGCTGGTGAAACCTGTGTGTGACATTCATGATGTATGCACATCATGACTACATCTGTGATGCACCAAAACCTCATTGGCAAGGAATGCAGCATAGGCATTAGTGCATCTTAAACTGTGCACAGAGGTGCACTGGTTGCTGCTGCTGCTACTGTAGCGTGAGTGTCAGCAGGATGACTGCTTGGACCAAGCACAGTGCTTGTCTGCCGCTGGCTAGGCATGTGGGTGAGGCTGTCTGTGTGGCGTTTTGTATGAAATTCCACATGCTACGCGTCTTGGTGCACTGTTCTGTGCATTGCGGGTGACCACGCCGCAGCTCACATGCTGCATCTGATTGTTGTCATTGTTGCACCTCAGCTGGAGTGTTGTGTAGAGAGCTGCGCAACCACCCGAGTTCGTTCGTAGGGATTATTGGGCACTATAGTAGCTAGTATGTGTTGCTATGGTGGCAGCAAATCATAAGGGTCAGCTGAACCAACAGGTTGCGGCATGGCAATCATTGCTGGCAAGCACATTCAGTTGAGCAGTTGAGCCTATTTCGGGTGCAGCGTCCTGAAGCCGGTGCTTGCGGTCACGGTGCTTGCAAGATGTCCTTCAAGTGCATGTCTGCTCGGTGGGGCACTACCATCAGCATCGCCTTGGTGCAAGATCACAATTCGCATCAGCAGGCTGCACTCTAAACCTCAGCTACCTGCAGCATAGCACTGCTAAGCAGCAACGAGGCATTTCGTGCGCAGCATCATGCGGTTTGTCTGTTTATGCAGTGACAATATTGGTTGACGTTGTGCTGCAGCTGCCAACTCAAGGCGGGAGATATCACTTGCAACAGTAAAGCAAAGAAACCACGACAGCATCGACTCGAACGTTATCATGTTGATAGCATCTGAAGTTAGTAAGCTCTTTCGATAAGAGCTGAGTGCTGGCGGCGTCGATATGCATCGCTTTCAAGCAGGTGGACACTTCGCTGGCCACTACCAGCGTGCTTACCGCAAACCTCTTGGTTGCTGCCATGAACAACACTTTCTTAACTGCTTGCAGATACTCCGTCTTTCCTTCACCAACGCCCTATTCCTGGCATCACCCCCAAGCGGCCAGGCAGTGCAGCACACAGCTACAGCTACAGTACCAGCGATGGTTCAGCTACAGCTGACCAGCATGAACTGATGGAGACATCAGTGGGAGTTGAAGAAATCTACAGCTCAAGCAGCACGCTCGCTCTGTTTGCAGAGCTGCAAGCAGCACCTCAGCAGAAGGCAGAGCTGCAAGCTCTGGTGAGAGAAATACAGCAGCGTGCTCAGCATGGAAGCCAAACAGCAGCGGTACTGCAGGCACTACTCACCACCGACCCATATACCTCCCAGAGCATGCTGTACAGTCTCCTGGACCTGGCCATGTCCCTAAACTACAGTAACGCAATGATATCCTCCAGCTGTACAGCAGCATGCCAGGCCCTCGCAGCTGCCATCAGCTGCTTCCCACTGGTGGAGGACGAACTGCAGCGGCAGCTGCTGAAGGCTTTCCAAGCAGCAGAGGAGCTGCTGCTTGCAGGACTGGAGCATGGCAGCCCAGCAGCCAAGAAACTGTCACTGCAAGTCTGCATGCAGATGTTTGAGCCGGCAGTTGGGCAGCGCCGCATTGCCAGCAGTGCTAATGGCATCAAGTGGCTGCAGGTGCTGCTTACAGTTTTGGGCATAGAGCAGGTCGCAGGAGTAGTAGGAGCAGCAGCTACAGCACCATCAGAAAGCTACTGGCAGCGGCAGCAGCAGCAGCAGCCAGAGCCATCTCTGGCATGGATGCTGCTGGAAGCGGTCAACTGTGTAACAGAGCACATCACAACAACCGGGCAGCTCTGCCAAAAGGGAGCGAGACAGTGTGGCTGCGACTCCTGTGCGCAGTTGCTGGTGATGAACTTGAAACCACTGCTGAGAGCGATGCAGCAAGGCAGCAGCACAGCAGCGGCAGCGTTGTTGGGCCTTGCAGGAGCGCCAGGCGTGCAGCGCCAGCTAGCGACACCACAGGGATTGTCAGAGCTGCTGTGCATCTCTTGGCAGCACAGAGACACTGCAGCAGGCACCAGCACAGAGTACCTGCTGTGCCGGCTAGTACAGGACAGCAGCTTGGGCCACCCTGCGCTAGCGCAGCACATGCGGGCAGTGGTAGCAGCACTAGAGCAGCATACTTTCCTCAGCCCAACAGATCTAGAACAGACACTGGCAGGCTGTCTTGCACTGCGAAGGATGACAGGAACATCAGGGGTAGCGGGGCCACACCTTGCGCAGTGCGTGTTTGGTGCACTCGGCAGATGCATCCCCTCGCTTGTTGAGCTGGCAGAGCTGAGCGTAGTGCAGCAAGCACGTACAGCACCCGCAGCATCATCAGCAGCAACGATGCTGCTGCAGACCCTGTCAAAGCAACAGCCACAGCTGCTAGCAGAAGCTTTAACACAGCACAAGGACAGCTTGCTGCTGGCATCAGCAGACTCCACAGAGAAGCAGCTGCTGGCATCAGCAGACTCCACAGCACACAGAGAGGGTGGCATCAGTGTGGCAGGTTCACTGCTGCTTGCTTCCACAGCAAGCAGTGTGCGTGGCAGCGTTGAGTTGCTGATGGCTTTGAGCAAGCAGCCGTATCTGGACAGCTTAGTGCAGCAGTTGCATAACCAGCAGTGTACAGCTGCAGCACTTGTGGACAAGATTGCAGCAACGGATGGCCTGGGCACAGCATGGCTGCAGCATGATGTGCTGCAGCAGCTGATTGACACAGCAGGGGATGCTGTGCAGGCAGCAAGCCATTGCAACGGCATCAACACCTCAGCAGGTATATGCTGCAGCACAGGCACGACAACAGCAGCTGCTGCTGCAAAGGCACTGCTGGCTGCACTTGAAACCAGGCACGCAGATATGCTTGCAGGAGAGCTAGCGAAGGATACAGGTTCACTGCTGTGCCTGTTGAAAGCAGCGGAAACAGAAGGCAGTAAGATAGGTACAGCAGGTTCCCTTATTCTAGCAGCCACAGCCAGCAACGTGCAAGGCAGCACAGCGCTTCTGCGTGTTGTTAGCGGGCGTTACCTACCTGGCATCCTGCAGTTGATGAGCAGTGGAGGCAACAGTGCAGCAGCAGTGCTAGTGCACAGGATGTCAGGGCTGCAGGAGCTGGCCACCAAACTCCTGCAGTCCTGCAGGCTGCAGCAGCTGCTGGATGCCGCGCTAACGCCGCCTACAGCCAACTCAGATATGGCGAGCTATGCCCTCAAGGCAGTGAGGGCTGTTTTCTCAAGGTCAACAGCACAGGTTAGGCTTCAGCAGCTGCCCCTGCAACAGCTGCTGCAGGTGGTTGAGGCGTTGGCAGCACATGCACACGATGATGTTGATGACGCAGCAGGCACCATTCCTGCAAAGATGGCAGCACTGAAGGTGGAGGCACTGCTGGATGATCCCTGCGAGTCAGCAGGAGGCAAGGCATGTGACGCGTCACACCACAGCCAGCAGCAGCAGATGCAGATGCAAATGCAGTGGGGTGCTTTGGCAGCGCTGCAGCTACTAGAGGGTGCTGCTACAGCAGATGGGGTTGGTGCAATTGCAGCAGCCTGGGAGGTGCTGCTGCAGCTTTCACGCAGCAGTGATGGATGCAGCGTGCTGATGAGCAGCAAAGCAGGGACGCACACCATTGTTGCAGTGATTATGAAGCACCTAGCACAGGCATGCAGGGCAGCAGCAGCATTAGAGCAGCAGGCCGCTGACCAGGCCAGCAGAGATGCACTGCTGGTGAGCACATTGACCACAGGCAATGCCGCTGCAGTTGCAGATGCAGCAATCAGTGCCACGTCGGCAGTCAAGGCAGCAGCAGTACTGGCAGGTCTTGCAGCACATGCTGCCGAAGAGGTCACAGAGGGGTTGCTCGGGCAGCATCAACAGCATAAATGCGACTTTAGCATTGTCCTGCAAGCAATGTTTCACAGCGCAGACAGCAGCGCTGCAAAACATGCTTGCACTGCGGTACTGCTGTTGACATCTGTGCCTCATGCACAAAAACAGGCAGCTGTTGAATGCATAGACAGTGGTGGCGGTATGCTAGTGCAGCTCATGCAGCAGGGTTGGGTAGCAGCAGCGAGGCTGCTTGCAGGTTTTGCCAATGTCGCAGCAGCAGAGCAGTCCTGCAAGCTAGTGCAGCACCTGACAGGCCTAGAGCTGGCAGCACAATCGCCCAAACCAGAGGTAGCTGCTGCTGCAGCACAACTGCTGCACGGGCTTGTAGCAGCAGAGTGCCTGGGCCATGTCAGTCAGTTGGTGCAGTGGATGCTGCAGGGCTCTGCCGCAGCAGCCAATCTGCTGGTCGAGGTGGCAGGGCTATCTGCTGCTAAGCAGCAGCTGTTGCCTCACCTGCCAGCTGTGCTGGGCTGCAAAACATGCAGTGCAGCAGCAAAGAAGGTGCTGCAAGCATGGGTGGCACCAGAGTGCTTGATCTTGTAAACCAGCTAGTGCAGCTGGTTCAGCAGGGCAGTGATTCAGCAGCGGGAGCAGCAGCCAAGCTGCCAGCTGCACAGACAGCGTTGCTGCAGCATGTGCCAGCACTGGTGGCTGCAGTTGCAGCTGACAGCAATGACATTGCCACAGCAGCAGTGGTGGTGCTGCATGACCTGGCATGCTGCAGCGTGGCAGACAGCAGCACTGGGACAAGTGTGGCCACAGCTACAGCAGCTGCAGCAGCACTAGCCACGCAGGACTTGCTGCCGCTGATGCAGTGCATCTCCAGAAGGCCAGCAGTAGCTGCAATGTGTGTCAGTATTGTCGCGACAACAGCGCCTAACATGACAGCCACACCAGCAGGCATCGCAGCACTCAAGAGGTACATTCCACGGCTGTTGGCAGCAGCTGAAACGCTAGCTGCCACAGGCGCTGCAGGCAGCCAGAGCTTGGCTGAGCTGGTTGTGAGCTCCATTGCTGCCGTTGCTGCCCGCGGCACAGGCGGGTTGGAGGCAGTGCAATGCTGCATCCCTCGGATACCGGCAGCACTCTGCAGCAACAGCAGGGCCATTGTCAATGCAGCACTGAAGGCCCTGCACTTGCTGCTGAAAGACAGTAGCACGCAGGCTGCTGTCCTGCAAGAGTTTGCCAAGCAGCAGTAGTTGGGGCAACTGGCGTCGCGCCTGAAGGTGGGTGGTGTGAGGGCACTGTTGATAAGATACCTGTCTGCTGCACCAGCTGTGTTGACAAAAGTTTTACACCACTGAGGCGCCTTTCATCAATGGAGATGCGCAGGCATTTGTATATCAAGCTGCTCTGGAACTTGGCTAGGTTGCACACACTTTGTAATAGGGCCTTGTGGCATGGCATGAAACAGAACCACTGGCTGGTAGCCGTGGCAGTTTTACTGCTTGAACATCATTGAACACTACACAGCATAAACCTCATGGTTTGATGCGGTGTTGCTTGCAGGATGGCTGTGCAGCCGCAGCTGCGTTCATAGAGCGCTTCTCTGAGCAGGCATCACTCAAGGGGCAGCTGCTACAGCACCTGCCATCCCTCCTGCATGCGCTAGCGGACCGTGCACGCAAGCCCACCTCAGCAGCAACGGCAGCGCTGGTGTTATGCCGCCTTACAGTGGACACTTCTGCACCAGGCAGCGGCGACAAGCAGCCTCCACGGTATGCTGCGTCATCTGGGCAGGCTGCGCTGGCAGCATGTGACCTGACACCACTGGTACAGGGCATGGTCGGCAACTCCTGCAAGCTTTCTATTGACTGTGCTGCTGCCCTGCGCAGTGTTGCGCAGACAGCAGCAGGGAAGCAGGCCCTTGGCAGGCATATGGTAGGATTGGTGGAGGCACTGCAGCCTGCACATGATCTGGGTGCAGCACAGCTTGCTTTGGAAACGTTCTGCTCGGTGGTGATCAGTGGAGACATGGGGAAAATAGCAGCTGTGTTGCAGTATGTGGCTGCTGTACTGCATGCTGTGGAGCAGGGGCTGACAGGCACCAGCACCAGCAAGGACACCCAGGCCAAGACGCGGCAACAGTACGTTCTGTTGGTGCAGCATTTGTTTAAGGTGCCTGATGGTACTGCTTTCTTCTGCGGGTTTGATCCACAAGTGCTTGCTGAGATGCTCATCCAGTTGCAGTTCCAGTTCGAGAGCGGTGCTCAGCCAGCTGATAGAGAGGCAGCAGGCAGCTGTATAGAGTCGCTTGCAGCAGCAGAAGAGCTGATGGATGGCTTGTGGAAAGCGGGGCACTGGCAGCTGCACAAGTAGCTGAAAGATGCAGCAGCAGCAGTGGAGGCAGCAGCACAGGCGGCAAGGGAAGCAGCGGAGAAGCGTGCAAAAGAGGCGGTCTGGTTTGCTGAGCTGGAAGCGGTGAGGGCGGTATTCCCAGAACAGAAGACCTTGGCTGCGCTGTCAGCAGCTGACTTGAAGAAGAAGCTGATAGAAGAGGTGAGGATCTTCACTTGCTGTTGTAGGTGCCTGGTCATAGCAGCTTTGTGTATCCTGTCATAGCAGCTACCCGATCAGCATGCTCGCGAGACATTCAGCTGTCACTCTAACAAATAATCTCTGCCACCGCTGCCTAAAACTTCACCACAGGATATGTTGAGCACAGCGTGTGCAGTGTGCTCTTGACTGCGTGTCCTGAACTGCTGCGATCGTGCTGCTGCTGCTGCTGCAGGTGGGCCTAAGTGCCAACATCTTGCAAGGCACCAACAAGCAGAGCGACTTGCTGCAGCTGCTGCAGGACTGCAAAAAGATCTGGGAGGCGCGGCGCGTCTACAAGTGTGGCCAGATCATCGAGAAGCACACAGAAGCCAGCCGCAAGCGCATGGAGGCCACAGCTGTCATGATGCGTGTGGCTTTCACATTCGGCCAGGACCCCTGGGACGCCGTAAGCGCTCTCACTGAGCAGCAGCTCGAGAAGATGTACAGGGGTCTGGCCAACATGGTGCGCCCGGACAACATGACCAAGAAGATCACGGCAGTGCTGCGGCACCTGGTGCCTGGTGAGGCGCGCTGCTCTGCTGCAGACCTGCTGGGGCGTGATGCTGCCAAGGAGGTGTTTGGTGAGGCCATGAAGGCGCTGGGCAACGCGCTGGAGCTGTGCAAGACGCATGCTGCCAAACCAAACTAGAGTGTTTTTCTCAGCTACAGTGTTTGTCAAGCATCATGAATGTGGTGGGCTGTGTGCATGGGGCGATGATGGGTGCCCTTCAGCAGAGCTTGGAACGGCCGGAAGGCGGACGGTGTAGCAAGCTGGTTGTTTCTTTGTTGGCTGGGCTGTCGTCGTGTAGCAGGTATGTGTTGCATGTGGACGTTGATACACATGGTCTGCACTGTTGGCGTGCATGCAAGCATCCAAGTCAGCACAGGGTGCATGGTGGTGGCACGGAAAGGAGGATTTTGGACTGTTGCATGCCACATGTCATGCATTGGACTCCAGTTGAATTGACAGACTGTGCTGATGTTGCACGGTTGCTGTCTACCAGTGCATATCTCTACTCGATCTGAAGGAGCACGCGCAGGTTGAATACTTGTGCCAGAAGCAGCTGCTGCTCCGTGATACAGTAACCACAACGGGGTAACACACTGGTGCTCTGCTGTTGCCAAGCATATGTGGGTGATGTGGGTAGGGTGGGCTGGACGCGTACCAGGTGATCCACAGCAGTAATGCTTTGCCATTTTGCATGCCTTTCGTTCTGGTGTGTTGCTGCTGAGTGTACCCTGCTGCAGGATGCATTGCTGGGTTCAGTCACTGAAGAATCTTGGTGACATCATGCCGGAGTACAAGACGGGCGGCAGGACCAGGTTCTCTGAGGGCACCAGCCCGTGACGAACCCCCTGCCGCTGCCTTTTCTACTCCGCCTTCAAGATATCAAAGTGCGTGCATGCGCAGCCCTCTACTTGATGCTCCCTGGACGCAGAAGGGTTGGTGCCCCGGAAGCTCCTGGATCTGGACAGCTATGATCTACTTGTTCAGCATTGACAGTCAGCGGCGCATACAGTGGGTGGCCAGCTGTGCATGCGTGTCGCAGCGAGACAGCATTGGGTTGCACAAAGAGGGAGGCAGGATGGGGGAGTTTTGCCTGCTTTACCTGCTTTGCATGCTGCCTTTTCCAGTACCTTAAACCCTTTTTACACTGGCTTGTTACCACACTGTTATCATGCATGTACTTCACTCAGTTGCGTGTTGCTGACGCAGCAACACGCGATGCAACCTACACTGCCGGTGGCTGCAGCTGCAAAAATGCCTCTCGTGACGGCACCCAGCCATCGCAAGCCTCCGGCGGCAACAAAAACAGCAGTGTCTCATCCATGCTCAGACACAAACAACTTGCAACTCTAAAGTGAAATCAACACTTAGCCGCGACGATACAGCAGCATTGCCTGCGCTGGTTAACCATCGTCTGTCAGCCCTCAGTTAAATCAAGCACGGTTCATAATGAGACCAAGGGCATCATGCTGGGTAATGCTCTTCCAGCAGCTGCTGTGCTTTCACTAGAGCCCTGATCTTCTGCGACGTTGTGGCTTCTTGCCTGCAGCATTGTCAGCAGCAGCAGCAATGTAATTTTGAATCACAGAGCAATGTGGTGAGGTTGTGGCTTGCACAATGGATTACTGTGAAGACCATGCTACACGCACACTCCAAGGGTTTTACAGAAAAGCACACACTACGACAGGCGATGTGACATAGCGTAAGTGCTCAGCATATGACAGACACGAATGCTTCAGACGTCAGCTGCACTCAGCGGCCCGCAAGCATCTGACCAACTCACTTTCTTCCTCTTCCTCTTCCTCGTCTTTGTTATTGTCCTGCTCAACAGCTGCCGCTGTTGTTGTTCTTCCTCTCTTGCCAGCAGCTGCCTTTGGCTTGCCCTTTGCAGCAGCACCAGCAGCAGTGCTGGCGCCTGCTGCGGCAGCCTTGCTTTTAGCAGCTGGCCGCCTTGCTGACTGCTGCTGCTGGGGCTGCTCAGTATCTGCTGCTGCCTCATCACATTCCATCTCGGATGCATTGTCACCAGTGCCTTGCGACGCAGCTGCATCATCACCGTGTCGAGCACCAGCAACTGGTGTCGCAAGCAGCTGCAGCTGACCAGCAGGTGGCATTGCGGGGCCAGCAGCGTACCACGCTTGGCTGGAGGTGCCCTGCAGCAGGCTGGAGTGCACTGCCTGAGCTGGTGCTGCTGCTGCTGCTGGGTGTTGCACTGCCACTGGCAGTGCTGGTGCTGCTGCATGGGAGGGGTGGTAGTAAGATAACATGTGTGGCAGCCACCCACTCAAGTGCTGCTGGTGCTGCAGCATCTGCTGAGGAGGAGGAGGAGGAGGCATCTGCATTGCTGCTGAATGGGAAGGTACCAGAGCGCCAGCAGCAGCAGCAGCAGGTGTCACTGGCGCTGCAGCTGTCTGCAAGCTGCCTGCTGCTGCACCTTTGCTTTTCTTGCTGGGTTTGGTGGGTGCTGCAGCAGCTGCAGCTGGTGATGGTGGCTGCATTGGTGGTTGGTAGTAGCTAGGAGCGTTGGTGGCTGCTTGGTG
Source organism: Tetradesmus lagerheimii (assembly GCA_902809745.2). Taxonomy (NCBI): domain Eukaryota; kingdom Viridiplantae; phylum Chlorophyta; class Chlorophyceae; order Sphaeropleales; family Scenedesmaceae; genus Tetradesmus; species Tetradesmus lagerheimii. Next base: position 129,174 of record CADDIJ020001197.1, on the reverse strand, counting down.
GGCTGCAAAGTGGCCGTGATGCCCTGCTGCACTGGCTGTTGAAGCAGCGTCATACTGCACACATACACCACAGCCAGCAGCGGCTAGAAGTCAGTACGAACAATTGCAGGCTGTGACAGCACGATCCAGGCACCTTTGGTCTGGGTATCTGCTGTATCTGCTGATGACCAAACTGCTTAACACTGTCATCCACAGGCATGAAGCAGCAGCGAACACCGCTGCACAGCACTACCCCAGTCAAGCACACTGCTCTGCTGCTGCTTGCACTCTGGCCTGCTGTTGCAGCCACTCACCGACCGCTTCAGCTCTTGGAACAGCTCCTCCTTCCTCTGCTGTGCAGCATACCGCTTCAGCAGCATCCACAGCACCAGCCCCACCCCACTTCCCAGCACTGCCAACCTCACCCCCAACTTCACACTGTGAAAATACGCTAGACTCCCGGCAGCCCCACTGCCCCCTGCTGCACCCGCAAACACATTGTGCAGCGGCACGATATGCTGCAGCGCTGCTTCCTCTGCCACCCACGCAACCAGCACGGCTAGCAGCAGCAGCAGCCGAGCATCTGGTGGGTGTGTGAAGAACAGCAGAGGGATGCTGAGGCAGCAGGTATAGAAGGCAATGTCTTGAAGTGTGATGCTGCTTGAGTGCAGGGAGCTGAGCAGAGATGTGCCGCTGTGCTGGTAGTGCAGCAGCAGCTCCATGAGGCTGGTCATGCCTTGCGACTGCTGCAGGAGGCCCTCACTGGCATTGAGCAGCTTGGACTGCAGCAGCAGCAGCAGCAGGCAGCAGGCAGCAGCAGGCAGCAGGCAGCAGGCAGCAGGCACAGCAGCAGCAGCAGAAGCAGCAGCCGCAGGCACAGCAGCAGCAGCAGCAGCAAGCACAGCAGCAGCAGCAGTTGCAGCTGGATGTCAGCATGCCGTTGTAGTTGTTGTTCAGGAGCCAAAAAGGTTGTGTATGCGCTGCTTTGCTGGCTGCTCCGAAATGCTGTCCAACCCACTGTGGTCATGATCATCGCTTCAAGCATGGACCTTGTGCCATATTGCTGCCCGGCGTGTGACACTTGCCTCCTATGCCATAGAAGCAGGCTGCTTTGCCATATAGCTGCCTACAGTCATGTACCAGCTCATAAGGCAAAGAAAGCAACCCAAAGCACAACAGACACAAAGCACAACAGACCAAGAAGCAACAAGTCCATCAGCACCTCACCTGAAGCGACTCGTAGCGCAGCTGCCTCTCCTCAAGTGCAGCAGCGTCAGCCGCCAGCTGCTGCCGTGCTGCTGCCGCCTGCTGCACTTGCTGCTTCTGCTGCTGCTCCAGCTGGCCAAAGCCCTCCAGCAGCTGCTGCTGACGGCTGCTGAGGTTGCTCTGCAGCAGTGAGGATCATGGCAGGGGATGCAACGATCAACACGTGGTCGATACATACGACAATGCACTGGCAGCTGCTGCCTATCTTCAACCCCATCTTTTCGTGCTTTGCAATATAGCTGCAACTGCCTACATGGCTGCCGAACTGGTGCTGACTCAGCGGCACCCCATGCACATCACTGCACAACCGCTGCACATACCCGGCATATCACACCACAAAGTGGGCTGCATGCCTGCACTCTGGTTTCGGCTTGATGGCAGCTAGCTGCACCAGCATCATGTTATAGCAGTGCCTCCTCACCGTCATTGTCAGCGAGTCATTCATGCTCTGCTGTATGCCAATGCTGAGTGCCCCTACAGCCTTCACTTCAGCCAGCCCTGCCTGTGCAGCATCCGCAACCTGCAGTTGCACTGTCTGCAGGTCTGCCAGAGACTGCAGTGACTGCTGCAGCACCTGCTGCTGACTGTGCAGCTGGCCCTTGATGGCTGCTAGGCTGCTGTTTGCTGCTGCTGTTTGGGCGTGCATGTCTTGCACGAGCGCTGTTGTCCACTCCTGGAAGTTCTGCGTCTGCAGGAATAGGCACATGCTGCAATGGGAATAGAGCAACGCAAACAGACAGACAGAGTCAGCATCAGACCAGGCAAGCATGTCATGCAGTTGGTCAAGCTGCTGCTGTTGCTTGAATCCAGCAGATACGAGCAGTGAATACTGCTGGTTTTTTTTGTTTTCTGCATTTGGAGCCTGCTGTGCAGCTGCAGGCCAGCTCACTTGAACACATCGCTGAAGAACTGTGTGTAGGTGGTGTAGGTGTTCTGGTCCATCTTGGCAGTGCAGTCCTCAACACATGCCTGCAGCCAATAACAGCAACAGCAGCAGCACATGTCACAGCAATGGCAGCCTGCACAGGCTGCTGCATTAAAGCGGACTAAAAAAGTTGATGCTGCTGCTTCTGCTGCTGCTGCTCCTGCAGAAGTTGCTGTTGCTGCTGCAGCCTCTTACTTGCAGCCTCCTGTGCTATGGACATGCCGTGGAACATCTCAGCACCCAACTGCCACTGCAGTAGCTGCTGCTGCTGCTGCTGTCACTAACACCGCAGCTCACCTGCAGCCCGCCTGGCTTGTACTACAAGTTGGGGCATGCTGTGGGGTAGTTCAGCACATGGCACACGACAGGCTGCTATTGCTGGTGATGCTGCTGCTGGGATTGCTGCTGCTGCTGCCGCTGCTAGTGACTCTCACCTGCAGCCTCTTGTACTTGGGGCATGCTGTGGGGCAGTCCAGCACTTTGAAGCCGCTGGCGCGCTGGAAGCACATTGTGAACTGGATGGCCAGCCAGCAGCGGTTGGTGCTGTCCATCTTGGTGCAGCCCTGCTTCATGGCAGAGATGGCTGCAGCAAACCACAGCGGCAGCAGAGGAATGAGTGCATGGAGGCATGCAAACTTGAACTTCATTCAAAGTAAGCAACATGGCAAATGCACAAGCATCGTTAGGCTCAGCAGTGTAAAGTAGGGCAGAGATGGCTGCAGCACGATGTGCAGCAGCGGAAGAAACACGATAGCATTACATTACATAACATTGCACGCAACCTTGCAGAGTGTGCAACATGGCAACAGCACAAGCAGCACTAGTCTCAGCAGTGCACCCAACTGCAGTTGTGTTGTTACAGTAGGGCCTACAGCCCTGGCTGCGACTCCCAACCTTGGACAATGCATGTGTGGCAATCCTGCTGCTCCTGTTGTGGCTGGCTGACTATCGTACGAAGCTCTCACCTGTCGTGAAGCATGTGTTTCCCAGGATGATGTTCATCAGCCCGCTCTCACTGGCTGCATGCTGCTCCCACTTCTCAAGAGCATCTGCGTAACGCAGCAGGTGCATATGCCGTCAAGCAGCGTGGCGTGATTAACGTCGAAGGCGCGGCAGCCAGGCACACATAATGCCCTGACTGATGCTCTTGCTTTCATGCACTGTACTGTGTGATAAGGTGCAGGGTGCAAGCGGTGATCGTCATGCAGATGCCGGCATTGCGAACAGCAGGGCTACAGTACAATGCTGCTTCAGCTGCTAGCACAGCGACTGCTACCAGCTGCATGAACCCACTCAGCGTGCACACACTGACCAAGATATATCAAAACGATGATAATATGCAAGTGTTGACACTTACTTCTGCCCTGTACAAGGTTGTCTTGTGGTATGGCTTCTATGACAGCAGCAGCATGTGAAGCTGCCAAAGCTGATGCACTGTGCAGCCTCGCTGCAGCTAGGCACAGCAGCAACAAGCTCACGTGCATCCTTTCGTGCGACAGCCGCATCAATTTGCTTCGGCTCGCTACTTTATCTACTGCACTTGCTCTCAGGACATTTGCCTCAAGCAGCAGAGCACTGTACAGATAACACAGGTGGGCGTACTGCCTCGTGACAGTTATCACACGACGAATAGTTGTGTTTCACCATTTTTGTGCTCGCTCGAGGCACGGCGCGAACAGCCTGCTGGGCACGAACTCATGGCATGCTGTACCTGCTGTAGCAAGTGGTGGGCAGTACGAAGCAACCTCAATCACTGACTTTGAATATCATCATGTCTGTTGATCAGGCGTACCAAGAGCCGAGGCATGCACTACGAACCCTGTTACATACCTGCTTACAGCAGTAGCAGAGCAGGCCAATGAGTAGCAGCAGCTACTGTGTCCGTCGCAGGCACATTTTGTTGGATATCTAGATAGTATCTTGTGACAGCTTTATCGCGCTACTGCACTTCTGGCTGCTGTTGTTGACCACGTTCCCATCTCACGGGCTGAACTTCCGCATCTGGTGTTGAATTGCCCACGAAACCGGCTAAGATCCTTTTATACAGTCATTCAATAGTTTTTGGTTACTAAAGAAAGCCATGCTGTGCCACTCACCAGGATTGCTGTCTGCTCGGCAGCAGCTGCTGCGGCCAGGCGCTGCATTGATGCCAGGAATCAGAACCCGCACTCCTTGTCTAGTCGTTCGCGCAGCCAAGGGCTTCGGCAACACTAAGCGCTCCACCAAGGTGTGGCACCAGCACCAGCACCAGAGGCAGCAGCAGCAACAGCAAGACCCCCGATTGTCAGATGCCCATGCAGCAATGCTGTGTGGCTTTTGCCGAGCTCTGCATGCAACTTTTGCGTGCAGGAGGATGTTTCAGCAGCTGGCAAGAAGGCGAAGCGCGTGAATGTGCGGCCCCAGGTGCCTGCAGGCCTGGCTGACGTGGCAGTGCAGCAGTACGAGCAGCTGGAGGCAGCAAAGAAGTGAGGCCTGCTGCTGCTGCTTCCAACTATGATAGTGTATATGGTGCCGCCACTGTTCGCACGATGGTTGTTGTATATCATTTCTACAGCTACTTGGCGGTGGCACTCCCGCAGTGGTTGCCAGAATGGAATGGACAGCAAGGGGGCAGTGAGGAGATAGGTGCTGCAGATGCATGCAAGAAGTATCGCTTGTCAGATGTACTGCAGTAGGGACTGAGTTTGCTGGTACACGCTGAAATTCTGTAGTGCAACAGGGCACCGCAGTCATCTATGCAGCCGTGTTAGTCGGCCGTGTCGTGGGTGAACAGTCAGCTACCAAGGCGCTTTCGCACCACCAGTGCATAGGTGTCTGAACTGCTGAACTGATGTGTGCTGCGGCTGCCACCGCCACCGCCGCTGCTGCTGCTGCTGCTGTTGTCTCCTGCAGGGCTGCTGAGGAGGAGGCTGAGTTTGCGTCGCGCCTGGAGCTCATCAAGGCAGAGGCAGCGCAGAAGAAGGCAGCAGGGGTGAGCGGCAGCAGCAGCAGCAGCAACCAGAGCAGCAGCAGCGGCAGCGGCAGCAGCAGGGGGTGGATCTGCAGCAGCAAAGCAGAGGAATAGTAGCACGGCATGCGTTGAGCAGCAGGCGTATCGCCACTGTGCAGCAGCAGCAGCAGGGTGTGGTGGGACGGCGCAACACAGTCATCAGCACAGCAGCTGACGGTTGCTCCCGCTGCACCCACTCTTTACACTGTTATTCCCCTGCCAATCTTTCTGCTGCACTGCTGCAGTTGGTGCCCAGCATTCCAGCTAAAGCTGCCACGTCAGTGCCCCAGCGTGCCGTGTTTGACGCCCCCAAGGATGAGGACATCTACGCCAACCCACCCTCCATCCTGAGCACGCTGCAGGACCAGCTGCAGTCAGACATCAACGACCCGGCCCTCAGGTGGGGTGTCTGGCATTGCCAGAAGGTCAAGGGTCAGTTGCTCTGCTTCATGCAATCTGCTTTTCCGTGGCTGCTCTAAGCACTGCAGCAACGCAGCAGTTGCTCCAAAGCGTATGTACTGATGTACACCTGCCAGGTCTCCCCAGTGGTTGGTACTGACACCAGATATGTGCTGCAAGTCGCCAATGCCTCTGCGCCCACCACATCTCTGTTGTTGCATCTCGCCTGCTGCCTGTTGTGCTTTGCTCGCAGGGAGGCCAAGATTGGTCCCGGCCAGCTGGGCCTGGCTGGTGGAGCCATCCTGTTTGTCCTTGTGTTCGTGCTGGTCTCTAGTGGCGACTTTGCCACCACAAACAGGTGATGCTCGGGGCATGGCTTGCGCTCAGAGCATGCTTGCAGCTGGTCAGCTAGTCAGCCATGTTCTGATGCATTCAGGCAAGCTGCAACAAAATTAAAGCAGATGGCGCAGCGGCATACATAGCATAGGACCGCATGTATGTATGCGTGCTGTACAGCAGCTGGGTGAAACAGCAGATGGCATGTGGTGCTCCTGCCAACGCGCTACGTGCAACACAGTGCAGCATGCATGAAACCACCCCTGCTCCCCACGTCACGATGCCTGATGTGCCTGCCTCCACTTTGTAACCCCAACCCCCCATTGTAACCGCATTTTGTAGCCGCACTTCGTAGCCCCACTTTGTAACCCCACTTTGCAACCCCACTTTGTAATCCCATTTTGTCCCCCCCCCTTTGTAACCCTCCATGTAACCCCTCCCTGTAACCCCACTTTGTAACCCCACATATGTACCCCACTCTCTTACCCCACTGTGTAACACCACTTCATGCCGCCAGGTACAAGGGTGTGCGGCCGTCGCGCCCTCCCCCCGACCCCATTGAGATGTCGCGCCTGGCACGGCAGGCTGAAGGCTTCGAGGCCAAGTTCGCAGCAGACCCAGCTGACCTGCAGGTGCGGCAGCTGTGGCAGTTTTTGAGAGGCAGCAGGGGCGCATGCAGCAGTGACAGCGTGTCAACAGTTCACAGCAGCAGGGCAGCTGTGCGGTAGCGTGTTTCTTGTGTATGCTGCATGCCTGACCCAGCTGACCTGCAGGTGGGCAGCTGTGGCAGTTGAGAGGCAGCAGTGACGCATGCAGGGCAGCTGCTACAGTAGAGAGGCAGCAGTCCACAGCAGCAGTGCAGCTGTTCTTCAGCAATTTTGTCGTGTTCACTGCATCCTGCCCTAGCTGACCTGCAGGTACGGCAGCTGTGACAGCTGAGAGGCAGCAGTGGCGCATGCAGGGCAGCTGTTACAGTTGAGATCAGGGGTGCACAGCAGCAGGGCAGCTGGTCAGCGGCGTGTTACATGTTTGCTGCATGCCTGGCCCAGCTTGCCTGCAGGTGGGGCAGCTGTGACAATGAAACAAGCGGCAGGGGTATATGGGTCCAGAAGCAGCGTGCATGCATGGGTTACAGCAGCAGAGCAGCCGCCGGCCGGTGTGTGGTGCTGACCGCAGGATGCGCAACTGCAGCAGCTACGAGCTGCCACTCAGCATGCTGTCAAACAGCAGACATCTAACCAATCGCGTACCTGTCAGTACTGTGCTTCATGGCGCAGTGCCACGGCCATCTTGCTGCTGGCTCATGCTCTTGTGTCTGTGCGTCCTGCCGTGCAGTCTCTGGAGGCTGCTGCTGTGACGTATGCGCGCATGGCTGACTACCCCAGGGCAGCAGACCTGCTGGAGCAGCTGGTGATCACAGTGCAGCACATGGCTGCTTGTTATCTTCGTGGCATGCCACAGAGTTTGGGCGCAGCAGCAGCTACCAACAGCAGCACACGCAACCATGTTTTGGCGGCAGCAGCAGCTATCAACAGCACATGGCTCCAGGTTTTGGCGGCAGCAGCAGCTGCTGTGCTCTTTGCATGCACGTCTTGTCTGCTGATGGTAGCCAGGGCAGCAGACCTGCTGGAGCAGCTGGTGGCTGGTGCTGTACATGTTCATATCTGTAAGACAGCAGCAGCAGCAATTTGAGTTGGTTCATGCATACCCCAGGGCAGCAGACCTGCTGGAGCAGCTGGTCAGCTGAACGCAGCCCACGGTTGCAAGTGTTGGTGGCAGCAGCAGCTAAGGAGCTGCTCATCTGTAGATGCTTGCGACAAGCATCCCTTGTCAGCTTGTAATGCTGCACACGGCTCCATTTTAATGATGATCTGCTGGTGCTGTATGTCTGCAGACTGCCGCCAAGCCTGATGACGCTGAGGCGTGGCGTGTGCTGGGTGAGGCGCGGCTGCTCAACGTTGACGCCAAGGAGTCGGTGGCAGCGTACGAGAAGGCGCTGTCGCTGCGACCAACTGACCAGACCATCATCTCTGTGAGTGTGTGGCTGCAGCAGCCGCAGTCACAGGAGCCGCGGCATCGCGCAGCGGGTAGCCGTGTGTGCGTTACGCTTGTGTTCTGTTGTTTGCCGCTGCCTTGGCGTGACGGAACAACCTGTTTGCTGCTGTCTGTGTTGCTGCAGCTCTTTTTTGCCATAATACGGAGCGTCGCAACATCAGCGGTGCTGACAAGTCTTGTTATGACCTGCTTCTGCCACTGTGTGTTTGACTCTCTGCATGAGCAGGGTTTGGTTGACGCATATGTTGCCAACAGCCAACAAGCCAAGGCGGTCAGCTACCTGACTGGGCTGCGGGACAAGATCCTAGCCAACGCAGCAGCAGCAGCAGCTGGCAGCAGCAGTGAAGCAGCAGCAGCAGCAGCAGCAGCAGCAGCAGCAGATGCGGCCAGCAGCAGCGGGGATGCAGTAGCAGCAGCAGGCGCGTCTAGCAGTGAGCAGCAGCAGATTGAAGTGGACCCTATCGGCGTGCAGCTGCTGCTAGGTGAGCACACTGACAACTTGCAGCAGCAGTGCTTTGGGCTGCCATCAGACACATGCCTTGCATGCCGTAAGCACTGCTGTTTGCGAAGGCTGTTTACAAAGCTGGACAGTAAACCATGCACGGACATGTGTGATCTTTGCTCCTGCTTGCCACATCTCCGTGCGCTTCATGCAGCTGCGGTCACATTTACACTTTTATGATTGCCCCGGTGCTGCTGCTGCTGTTGCTGCTGCTGCTGCTGCTGCAGGCAAGGCATATGCAGGCTGGCGCGGCCACGACCAGGACGCCCTGGCAGCATACGACACGCTCATCGGCGCCTTCCCAACCGACTTCCGCGGCTACCTGGCCAAGGGCGTGTTCCTCAAGGAGCGCGGCAGGCAGGGCGATGCGGAGCGCATGTTCCTGCAGGTACGAGGTGTAACCTTGCGGTTCAGTAGGGATTTGCTGCAGCTTGCGCATATAAATGCAGCAGTGAATGCTCATTGGCAATGCAGTCATGCAGCTCGCGAGTCAAATGGCAATGCTTTACATGCTGGACGGCTTGCCTACATAGACAGCCCACTAGGAGCAGCAGGAGGTTCCGCGTGGGTCCCTCCTGGACCAGCATTGCATTGAAGGTGCGCAGCTTGCATTTTGGTTTTGGTGTCCAGGATCTGTCTAAATTCGGTTGTTTGGCATGTTCCTGCAGGCCAAGTTTTACGCGCCTGAGGAGATGCAGAGCTTTGTGGCCAGCAGGGCAGGAGAGAAGGCGCAGATTGAGCCGCTGCCAGATAATGGCATGGAGTGAAGCTGGCATGGTGCTGAGTGTCTGTTTGCGTGTGTGCAGTAGCAGAGGACAGCAGACGAAAGAGCTGTTAATCAGGTGTCCTGTGCGCCGGTCTCTGTGTAACTTTGCTAGTGTCTTGCACGCACCGCGTAGCCTACTTGAGGTGGCCGGCATGGAACGTTCCACAGCGTGCCCCATGTGGCGTTTCCATCATCAGGTGACGAGTTGTGTAAGGCCTGTACAGTGCTGCGCACTGTGGCTTGTGCGAAAACATATCCTGGGGATAAGTCTGCATTATCCTGGGGGTTCTCGACAAGGATCTAGCGGACATTGTTCTGTGGCAGGCTGTCACTGACAGCCTGGCGGCAACATCGACAGCTGCAGTGCATCTGATGGACTGTGCTTCTGCTGGTCATTGTCAGTGCTTGGGCTGTTTAGGAGCGTTGAGGACTGTATGGGTTTGCATGTGGTTGGTTCCACTTACGTTTCTGTGGCTGTGTCGTCTGCTGGTGTCGCTGCAATGGCGGCAGTCTGCAGTGCTGGCGACACCTGTGTTGCGTGATGCCGTGGAATGACACTCCCGTTGTCAATGCTTAACACGTGCAACTTCCCTCGTGCTGCTGCGTTGGGTCTGGAATACGTGGCCACATTAGCAACAGCAGCAGCAGTCACTGGCTGGGGGTGCACCCCCACGTGGGTCACATGCCATGTGGCCCATCAATGGGCCCCAATATTGGGGTGCCACTCATGCTGGCAACATGTGACAGCAGCCACTGTTCTCGCTCAGTGCCAGACAAAACAAGATATCACATAAAACAGCTGGTTCTGTGTATTTTCAGCGATCGTAGCGGCTGCTAGATGACCAGCACGCTCGACGGCAATAGCTGCGTGGCTGCTTCAACCAGCTCCAGGCGGTTGGAACGTCACGCAAACCACGATCAGCACGTTTGATCCCGTTCAGGTGCAGAAACAAATGCTCATAAATCATGCTTAAAAGCTTTGGTGTATCGACATGAAACATGCGCCGTGCTGCAAGACTGCCTTGGTGACAATGACAGCAGTGTCATTGTGCTACGTGCGCATCGCCAGCTGGTACTCTTAAAGCGTCCTGGACCATTTCCATGCATCATTTGCGCACACTGCTGATCTCTTTACCAGCTTTACCACAGCTCTTAGTCGTCTCACCGCTATATTCCCAAGATGAATCGCCTGGTGAGTGCCTCCAGCAGCGAACGCACCAGCCGAAGCTTTCAGTGAACACAGATAAAACAGATTACTTTGATGTTGAGATTCAGAGCTGTGTCTGCTTGGCGTGACAGCAAAAGGTCCTAGAGCGCGCAATCATCCTGCTCCGACACGTTTCGAAAACTCTCTGTGTAGGCGACAATTAACAGTGTTCGCACTTCCTAACGAAACATCATATTTTTATTGTTGTGTTGCAGGCCATCTGCGTGCTGTTGTTCGCCCTTGCCGTGGCGGGTGAGTGCTGCGGCGCCAGCCTGTTTAGCGGCATCAGCAGAAGCTAGATGCGACGGAAACCACTAAATATATGTGCATAACTCTTTTGGCAGTGCGTTCATGGCTGCTAGCTTGTACTTGGTTGCAAGCAACACAGCCCATCACGCAAGTGCCAGCAACAGCACAGCAGTAGCAGCAGCACACATTTTGATCACTGTACAGTGATCAAATCCTGCACAACAACTAACGTACCTCAGCGCTGCTGCTGCTGCTTCCTTTCCATGCCTATGCCTGCAGCTGAGGAACAACAGATTGTGGTGAGTTTGCACTGCTGCGACCGCCGCACGTCGGACGTCAACAATGTTCACAGGAAGATCCTCAACGAAACTCCTCGTTTGCAGCCTACGGCAGTCATCACTGCTGCATTGCAGCCTGTTGCATTCTTTAGTAACAACACAGACACATCCAGCCTGCACGACAACCGCATCCAGCTGGCAAGCATCACCCTTTCCTGTGCTCAGTTGCTGCCTTGTGTCACACTGACAACACTGTTGCCTGCGCTGCCTTGTCCACCGCCTCCCTACCTCACCGCAGAACGAGCGCAAACTGCAGGGTGTCCTGCTGCCCCTGGCTGCCAAGGCTGTTGTCGCCAAAGCCGTCGTCGCCAAGGCTGCTGTTGCTGGCTCCGTCCTTGCGCAAGGCACTGCTGCGCTTGCTGCTGCTGCTGCGCCCAAGGTGGCTGTTGAGGAGGCGCCCTGCCAGCAGCTCTGCCATGACAAGTGCAGCGTCACTCTGGAGAAGGAGTGCAAGAAGGTGCCAGTCACAAAGAAGGTGCGTTGAGGCTGCTAATGTTACACACTGTGCAACCAGCTCACTGAGCCTGAGGCTTACTGGTGCACTGTTGCGTTAGACTGGTCAACATGCAGGATGTGCAAATCAGCCTGATCATGATGATGCGCACAACCTGCAAGTTCCTGCAATACAGATATTATTTGTGCGTATGCTGGAAAGTGGAGCAGCTACGCCTTGTTCAACTATCACAGCCGTCCTGCTAGCAGTTGAAACAAGCAGCCACTGACTCCATCCTGCTGCTGCTGCTGCTGCTGCTACTCTGCTCCCCTGCCCCACCCTCCACCCTTACCCCATACCTACCCCCAACCCCAAACCACCATGGGTGCAGGAGTGTGCCATGGTGCCCAAGACCGTCACAGAGAAGCGCTGCACCAAGAACTGCCAGGTCACCATTGGCCACGGTCGCAGGATGAAGGGTGTGCTGCTGCCCCTGGCTGCCAAGGCAGTGGTGGCAAAGGCTGTCGTTGCAAAGGCTGCTGTTGCTGGCGCTGTTGTGGCCAAGGCTGCTGCCATGGCACCATCTGTGGTGAGTCCCGCTGCACAGAATTACATCTCCAAGCTCCTGCGCAGGCTCGTTCAGCATCGGCTGGTTGCTTTTGCCATCAATCTGTGCTGCTGTGCCGCGCGTTCCAGTCAAAGCATCCTCCCCTGCAGAACAGCACATGCGCTGTGCTGAAGCAAACTCTGCAGGCTGCCTAGTTACCTATGCTTTGCCCGGCCAGCTGTAAGTGAATACGCTGGCTACACATGCCATGTTGAACTTGCACTGCACGTATTTGCTGTGTTCTCCGTGGCAGCTGCTGCCGCCAGCTGCAGTGGTGGCAAAAGAGCATCTCCAACTGTAGCGTTGCTGCTGCACGCCCGCCTGCAGGACTGCGACTTGGTGTGTGAGGATGTGCCTGTGACGGTGCACGAGCTGCAGTGCCAGGATGTGACCACTGAGGTGGAGCAGTGCGTCAACGTGCCCAAGCAGAGCTGCGAGAAGGTAGGCTGCTGGTGGCTCAGCGCTGTTTGGATGTTGGTTCAACCAAGCAGTGCTTGCACCTGAAGCTGCGCTGGCGGTAAAACTATGCACAGCATGCTGTACAATGCAGCATGCTGCTGGCAGAGCCTGGGCCTGCGCCACAACAGCCCAGCCATGTTTAACTTCATTACTCCGTTTGCATCGATGAACATTCTGCACTGCTGCCCACTGATGTTGACAGCAGAGTCACGCATTGCTGCATACTCGCTGCTTGTCAAACAAACAGAAGCTACATCCTGCAGCTCCATCATGATGGAGCTTGACCAAGCTGATCAGCCGTTCAGCAATCTGCCTCATGCCAGTAACAACAAACACCGTGCCAGTGACGCCACCTGTACAGTTCTGACGCAATCATGCCTTGCTGTTGCTGCCTGGCTGCAGGTCTGCCTGTGCGTGCCCATGAAGCAGGTGACAGTCACCGTGGGCCACCCCCTGATGGCCGACGCCTAACCGCCCTGCCAAGGGCACACGGACAACTAGCGCTGCTACCACCGTGATGGCATGCGCCCCTCCTCTGAGTAGTGCAAATCATAGCGCCATCCAACGAAGGATAGATGATGCAAGCAGCACCTGTGCTGCTAGGCCACAATGCTGTGGTGTGATCTCTTGGGCGTAGCATAGGATTGATGGTGTGAAATGCACAATGTTTGAACTGCCAGTGCCATCTGCACAACGATTCATTGTACAGTACTGGTGCTGGCACATCGCACCCTGCAAAGCTGTTGATTTTCCTTGCATTTCAACACGCCCGAACAGGGTGCAGTCTTGTATCTGAACACCATCATCAGCCCCTGTTGCTGAGTTCCTTTTTGACTCTGGATCCATCACATCACAGACTTTCTAGCACCAGCATCTTTGTAGTCGTACCTATTGTCACAATGTTGTCACATACGGTATGCACTGCTTCAGTGGTTTTACTTGTGTTTCCAGGGCGGTGGCAGTTTAGAACAGAGGAGGGGCAGGGATTTGATGGCCTCATTGTGCCACAGTAATAGATGTTGAGGGCACCAGGCAATTGCTCACCAAGCCTACCTAGGGGCTCCTGATCATAATATTGATGCCCTTCAAGAGCATTAGTTGTAGATGCAAAAGTGAGATGATGACCAATATTGAAGCAAGCCATGGGCTGCTTCCGTGAGTGTGCTTTGAGCACAGTGTTGTTGACCTTTGGTTGACTGACGGGCTACTTGCTGTTCATACGCCGTATGGTATGTGTGTCTGTCACAAGGACAGCGCGTGAGCAGCATGCCCAGTGTTGTGCCAGCTACTGCAGCAGCCAAGCTGTTTTGTGCAGCTGCCTTTGATGTCCATCAACACGTTGCTGCGCTAGCCTGGTGCGACAGCAATAGCTGCTGCAGCAAGTTGTGTGCCATAGTGTGCACCTGGCAGCAGCCAGCCGGACTGATCGCTTGCAGCACTAGCATTGCAGTGTGTGTTCCTCTGAGCAGGATGGTGCTCTTTCTGAGTCCACAGTAGACGATCTGCAGCGATTTTGCCAAATCGGTGTCCCATGGTTGCCTGCAACGCATGACAGCAGCCAGAGTGGGCTGACGTGCCTACAGCCTGGACCACTCGGTGCTGCCTTTCTTACAAGAATGAAAGTTGTCTGTAACCTTCAGATGCTACACATAAGCGTTGTCCAAATGCACCTCGCATTGCTGAGGCCTACACCACTGGGCTGGTGCTTTGTTGCAGCGATATGGCTTCAGTCACTGATGAAACTGAGTTTGGGGACACAGCTGTACCGAGCTCTCAACGTGTCCAAAGTTTCTTGACGTCCGGAAACATGCAGCACAATTTCTCTAGTAAGCATAGGATCTTCCGTGAGATGGCACATCATCATCACACGTGATGCCGGCGGTTTTTACAGGAACTCGGAGTTGTGCGTAGCGCTGGTAGACTCGGGTTGCAACCAGCCCCAGTGGGCGACTTGTAGGCCAGCTGCGGCAGGTTGGGTAGTACTGGCGACGCTGATCGCTGTGACATGTTCGAAATTCGATCATCTGGAATGGTGCCAGCGAGCTCGGAGCAGGCCATCCGATGGTGGCACCTTGCCGGTAGTGTTGCAAGGCACTTAAACAGCAGTAGGCTAAACAGGTGCCCATTGTTGCAGAACTGCTCAACTTTGGGCAAACCAGTGCCACGCTGTCTGGAGCAGACCTGCTGTCGACTGTATGACACACCTGGCATCCAGCTACGCATCATTCACAGTATAGCCACTTGGTTCAGCGGTTCAAAGACAAACAATAGCAGGGGGTTGCATTGATAGTTGCTCCAGCACTAATAGGCGCTCTTACGGCGCCGTCCTAACTGCTGCCAACTTGAAATCCAGCACAATGCACCACATATGCAGCAGGCAAGAACCAGGGCCGCTGACACACAGTCCAATTGCTGCTGCACAAGCCTGGAAGCCAGCAAGTGAAAGCCACTCCCTGACGACCAACTTACACGCTGTGGACGAACAGCAACCAAGCCACAGCACACATATGCTTGCCTGCCACACACTTTCAGCAGCAACTGCTGCTGTGGTGCACTCAGCGCTCAGCGCCCTACGCGTCTGCCATTGCTGCTAGCCCAGCAAGACCAATCGACACCCGATCCTATGTACAGATCTACTCCCGCTGTCAAGTCGCTGCATAGCTAGCTGCTGCCGCCCGCTGCTGCTGCTGCTGCCACTGCTGCCTCAATGTCTGCCTTTGGCTTGTCTACCACCTTGCCCTTAGCATCAAATATCTTCCTGAAAGGAATGAAGCTAATTCCTGGCATGAACGGCTGCAGGCACTCAGGCACCTTCACACCGTCAGGTGTCTGGTAGTTTTCGAGCACGCAGCACAGCGTGCGCTCTGTGGCGCTGAGCGTGCTGTTGAGCATGTGTACGAACGCGTTCTTCTGCTCGCCGCCTGCCGCTGTCTTTGGCTGGCGCATACGGATGTCCAAGCGGCGCGACTGCACAAGACATGGGGGGATAGACAGGCAGGGCACGCAGCAGTGATGAGAGGTGATCACAATCAAGCAGCCACGGCAAAGCTGTCTCCAAGCGCATAGCAACAGTACTACAAGAGCGTACGCAACAAGCAATCCTCTCCTAGCGCATCCCAGCTGACCAATTCATCTCTGCCCAGCTCTCTGCACCAAACATACAACAGCCGCAAGCTTGCAGCAGCGCTGCGCCTGGCAGTACGTTGAGTTCGAGCATCAGTTGACAGCATTATGTACCCAGTCGCACACGAGCACCCAAGTGACCGGCTGCATCAAGGGCCATACCTGGTGGTCTGTGTGGTTGAAGCACAAGACCAGCTCCGGTAGCTCTGACTAACTTTCAGCTAAGCCAGGCTGATAAGGTGATAGCACAAGTACACAATGAACAGGCCCTGGTTATAAGAGCAACAGCGCACCAGATGCTCCTGCAGCTGCATCACGACCGCACCTAGTAGTCTGTGCAGTTGGAGCACAGGACCAGCTGCTGTAGGAAGCACACACTTTTTCCCCGCCTTCTAGAACACTGGTTAACGAAGCAACAGCGCACCTGGTAGTCTGTGCAGTTGGAGCATGAGACCAGCTCCCTGAAGGTCTTGCTGGCGGGGAACCAGGCTTCCAGGTCGTACTTCTTGGCAGCAGCGTTGTTCAGCTCCCCAGACACGATGTTGACCACCCGGTATGGCAGCCCCAGCGCCTGGATTTGAAAAAAATAGAGGGGTTTGGTAGCGCAGAACAACACAAGAGAAGTCAGCAACGATGCAGAAGTCAGCAACGATGCAGCGCGGGGACACCCGCTGCAAAGTGTATGCAACAGGTATGGCAGGAGGTGTGGGGGTGCGTGAGAATTTCTCATCGTCACACACACTCCCCTGACCTACACGGGTGTTGAAGATAAACACAGCACGGCTGACTCATTCATTTGCAACAGCTGGTGCGTGCCGCGCGCACCTGGTAGAAGTCCTCTGCGTTGCCCAGCATCTCGTCCATGACCTGCCAGCTCTCATCGCCCTCGGGGCTGCAGATCACAAACTGCTCCACCTTCTCAAACTGGTGGATCCTGCGGCAGCCAGCACGCAAACGTGCAGGCAGAAAGTCAGCAAGCAACACACTACATTCGCATGCTGTCCCACTGATGAACCTTGGGCAGAGAAAGCAGTCAGCCTGGGGTGCAGGTCGGCCAATGGCGCAACCAAGCAGCTGTCCCAGCTGCCCACCTTCTTCCTGCAGCAACCGCATGCTCATGGCCCCCCATGATCACTACCCCCAAACTCACCCCTGACACAAGACAAGCAGTGCAAGAGATCCCACACTATACATCTGCAGATGAACGCAAAGCAGTGCACCGTTGCATTTGTAGCTGCACAAGACCCCCACCAATCACATCACCTACACCTCAAAGACCTGTACCCTGAAAGATCCAGCTATACAACACTTTCAGCGCCCCGCCGCACCTGAAGATGCCGAGCGTGTCGCGGCCGTGGCTGCCCACCTCCTTCCTGAAGCAGGTGCTGTAGCCCACCAGCCGCAGCGGCAGGTCGGCCTTCTCAAACCAGCCCTTGCGGTGCATCGCACACAGCGTCTGCTCGCTGGTGGCGATCAGGTACTTGTCCTCGCCCTCGCCTGCAGGGAGGAGGAGAGGCACAGCGGTGCAAAAATGTTGAGAGGTTGTGTGTACACGTGTGTTCAGTAAGCACCGCCGCCAGCAAGTATGCCAGGCAACAATGCTGTGTCAATGTCATCTGATCTGTTGGTGACAGAACCAATAGACATGCACAGTTGATAGCAGACTCCATACACATCGATGAAGATGCCCCTCAAGCCTGCTCTGCTGTAGAAGCAGATGCAACCACCACTGTACTACCTTCCAGCAGGTCTGCCAGAGCCACAATGCAACAACTGTGAGTAACAATAACAACACCTTTGTCCTTGCACGCCCTCAACTGTGACCTTGTAAACCTCGTCGTCGAACTGGGAGAGCTGCGCGCACTCGGCCATGATGTCCTCCTTCACGAAAAGAGCCACAACATAACAAGTGATAGTAACACATTTGTGCCGATGCCCTCACCTGTGACCTTGTAGAGCTCGTCGTCGAACTGGGAGAGCTGCGCGCACTCGGCCATGATGTCCTCCTTCACGAAAAGAGCCACAACATAACAAGTGATAGTAACACATTTGTGCCGATGCCCTCACCTGCATAGTTGCACGAAACGTGGGGTCCGGCTGTTTATGAAACGAAACGAAACGTTTAAAACGTGCGTTTTAAACGCCTTCAGTGTGAAACGCTGTATCTAAACGGCAGCTCTAGTGGGGCTCAGGCGTTTGAATGCAGAACCCCTCGTTACTCGGCCTAGCGGCCCGTTCAGGTACTCAGGGCTCTTCAAAACATTTACTGTATATCTTTGTTGGTATTTGAATACTTGTTGTTCTCCTATCAGTCACCGATATGGGCAAGAAGACCACTGATCAGGCTACCATAGCCTGGCAGAATGTTGACAAGCTAGAGGAAAGAAACAACTACAGCAAAGTTGTATGCAAACACTGTGATCACTCCTTCAGCGGTGGGGCCAGCAGGATCGTTTCGCATTTGCTCGGCACCGGCTCGGGTGTGAAGGCCTGCAGCAAGTGCCCAGAGGATGTCAGGACTCGCCTGTCAGCTGCCAAGGCTTCCACTGATGCCTCTAAGAACGCAAAACGTAAGCGGGAGGAGGAATTTGAGGCCATCAAGAACCGCAAAGTTGACAAGGTGAGTTGTTGTTGAGCAGCAGTGAGCAGGGCACAGAGCAGTGAGTGCCAGCCTCTGCCTTCAGATTATACAGCAGCAAAAGCAGCAGCGATATCAGCAGTTACCAATATCCTTGTTGGTCTTCCCTTGCAGGAAACTGCAGCAGCCAGTGCTTCTGGCAGCAGTGTTGCTGCTGCTGCCAGCAACCAGGGCAGCAACGACAAGACGGAGCAGCGCGCCATTGTTCGTGCATTCAAGCGTGCTAGGAGCAGCGCTGCTGACAAGGCCATCATGAAGTTCTTTGCCTGTGAGGGCATCCCCTTCAACAAGGCCAGGAGTTCATGGTGGAGGGAGCTGATCAGCGCAGTTTCAGCAGCTGGACCTGGCTATGTCCCACCAACTTACAACGCCATGCGCAGCACTCTGCTGGACAACCTCAAGTCCAGCACGGAGTCTGAGCTGCTGCTGTTTGACATGCGCAGCAAGGACACCATGGTGTCCCTGTGCAGCGATGGCTGGACTGATGTCGCCAAGCACCCCCTGCTGAACGTGCTGGCTGTCAACCCCGTTGGCGCCAAATTCATCACCGCCGTCAACACAGAGGGCGAGGTCAAGTCAGGGCTGTACATTGGTGGTGCCCTGATTGAGTGCATTGAGGGCATTGGCCCTGAGCACGTGGTGCAGGTGGTGACTGATGGAGCAGCAAACTGCGCTGCTGCTGGCCGCATCATCATGGAGAAGTGAGTGCTATGCATGTGTCTGTGTAGGGGGATGTTGTAGTGAGAGGCGCATGCGTTTGTGCATGTGTTCAGCGATTCCTGCAGCTCTGCAGCTGTTGTGCAGGCCAATGTCAGCTATGTTGTTGTGTTACATTTGTGTTGCTTTCTGTTAGTACTTGTTGTTTTTATCTTTACATGCTACTGCAAGCATGCTGCATGCAGCTGGTTGCCTGCCACTTGTTGTCTTCTGCTTGTTGCCTGCTGCTTGCTGCCTGCATGCTGCCTGCTGCTATCTGCCTGCTTGCATCTATATCAACCCACACACCAGCAGGGCTGTTGTCATATCCTGTGCTCGCACACCGCACTGCTGCCAACTCATCCATGTATGCTACGTTGCGCTGATCTGCCATGCCACTGGTTTCCAGGTACCCGCACATCACCTGGACCATCTGCACTCCACACGCCATTGACCTGACCCTGGAGGAGATCTTTGCAATTGGGCCCTTCGATGAGCTGATCAGCAAGGCCAAGCGCGTGGTGATGTTCATCAACAATCACCAGCAGACCCTAGCAGCATACCGCGCACTGGAGGAGTCAGTGTTGGCACTGCTGAAGCCTGGAGAGACCCGCTTTGCCACTTCCTTCATCATGCTGCAGCGCGTGCACAAGCAGTCCTCCCACCTGCAGCGCCTGGTGGTCAGCCAGGGCTGGCAATCTGCTGTGGCGCGCCTGACTGCTGAGGACAGGGGCAAGGCAGCTGAGATCAAGCTGGTCATTGGTCATTTTGGATGACAACTTCTGGGAGGAGGCCAAGGAGGTGTGTTGCTTGTTACCATGCTCTTGGGGCTGTGCACAGCAGGCAGCCTATCTTGCGGTTGGTGTAATGCACATACCTGCACGCAGTAATAACTTTTCTGTAGCAGCATTTATGTGTGCTTGTTGCATGGCTGCCAGCAGCAGTGATACATTCAGTTCGTCTGCAATAGCTTCCTACTTCAATGGTCTCACATTGCTCTTACTCCCGCTTGCTGCCACTGCTGTTGCTACTGCCTCCGCCCTCTGCCGCAGGCCATGGACGTAGTGGAGCCGCTGGTGAGCCTGCTGCGCCTGGCAGATGGCACTGCACCTTGCATGGGCAAGATCTACTACAGGATGAGCAAATGCCTTGAGCATGTGCGCTCTGGGCAGCACAAGCTGGATGCAGGTGTGCTGGAGGAGGTCGTAGATATCATCAGCAACCGCTGGGAGTACCTGCACAGCCCTATGCACGGCGCTGGCTACTGCCTGGACCCGGAGTTCTGGAGTGATGCTGGCAAGAACGCAGAGTGCATGGGCAACCTGATCACCATGGTTGAGCGGCTGCTACCGACACCAGCTGAGCGCAAGGCTGCACGTGAGCAGTTCGTCATGTACAAGAACAGGGAGGAACTGTTTGCTGTGCATGGTGCTGCTGTACAGGACGCCCCCTCCATGCCAGCAAACCAGTGGTGGGGCATGTATGGCAGTGGCTGCAAGGAGCTGCAGCGGGTGGCGGTTGCGGTGCTGAGCCAGGTCAGCGCTGCCGTGTCATGCGAGCGCAACTGGTCAACATACGACTACATCCACAGCAAGAAACGAAACAAGCTGGCACCTGCACGCGCGCGGGACCTGGTGTACATATTTAGCAACCAGCGCCTGCTGCGCAAGCTCAACTCTGGCACCCACCAAGAGGAGTTTGTGCCTTGGGACAGTGAGGATGAGCAGGAGGCAGATGCTGCTGGTGGTGGTGATGGTGATGATGAGGAGGAAGAGGGGGTGGAGATTGTGGAATGAAGCAGCTGTAATGCATCTTTGGCTGTGGTGCGAGTGCATGTGTTGGTGTCTGCAGCAATGCAACAGCAACATTGGTCATGCAACCAGCTGGGTTGCTGGTGTTGCTTTTGCTGCTTGCTGCTTGCATGGGTGTGATGCATAGGAGTGGAGTCAGCTGCCATGAGCAGCTGCATGTCTTGTGAGTGCCGCTGCATGCTGTGTTATTTGGCATGCTCATGAGCAGCAGCATCAGCAGCAGATGCGCTGCAACATGCCAATGCTTGCTGCTCAGTGTCTGTTGTGTTTCAGCCAGCATGGTGCTGAGGTTTGGATGATTGTGCATTGAGTCCAGCAGATTAACACAATGACATTTAATGTGTCGCGACTCTGCAAATATGTTTACAGTTGCTTGTGTGTGCAACAGGAGGTGTGCAGGTTGCTCAGCTCTGTTCCTGTAACCAGTGGTCGCTGCTTTCTTGGTAAGAGACTCAACTGCTGCATTATTAATGTTGCCAGTTTGCTTCTTTGCGTAAACCTTGGGATGAAAGCTCATCCCTGATACGCCGAGCAGCCCTCCAGCTGCTGTGGTGCCTCGCTGCACATGGTCCGTGGACATCACCGCATTCACACGATATCACGATTAATAAGTAGATTACGCACTGGCACCTCAATTCATTTTGACTTTGCGAAGAGCTGTCGTGCGACGATCGCCAAGTATGTTCAAGTGTTGGAGCTGTACTGCTGTCAACTAGTCAAGCCTGCTGCCGTGCCTTGGCAGCCCTCCAAGCCCGGCAGGCACAGTTCTGGGGTCAATTAATGACTATAAAGACTAGTATTGATCATTTACAAACAATTAAAATGCAAAGAATTGATGTAACTGGCCTCTACATGCCTCTAGAGTGCATACTGTGACATGGCGTTTCAGCAGCGTTTCAGCAGCGTTTCAGTCCAGGCACTGGAGTTTTAAACGCGTTTAGAAACGAAACGTTTCGTGCAACTATGCTCACCTGTGACCTTGTAGAGCTCGTCGTCGAACTGGGAGAGCTGCGCGCACTCGGCCATGATGTCCTCCTTCACGAAAAGAGCCACAACATAACAAGTGATAGTAACACATTTGTGCCGATGCCCTCACCTGTGACCTTGTAGAGCTCGTCGTCAAACTGGGAGAGCTGCGCGCACTCGGCCATGATGTCCTTCATGAAAAGAGCAACAATTCAACAAGTGATAGTAACACATTTGCCCCTTTGCACACGCACCTGTGACCTTGTACAGCTCGTCGTCGAACTGGCTCAGCTGCGCGCACTCGGCCATGATGTCCTGCTTCATGAAGAAGGGCGTGTGCACGGGCTTGTAGCCGCGCCTGAACGCAAAGTGCAGCGCGGCGTTGATGAGCGCCTGGTTCAGCAGCGGGCCCTCGTTGGTGAGGTAGAAGCCGCGCCCACCTGCAGGCACAGCATGCGACAATGACAGTGGAAGTTTACCAACTTGGTTCTTGTTTGGAGTAGAGTAATGGTGTTAGACGCTATTGATTTGCTTTGGTGATGTAGAAAGCGGCCACCTGCACGCAACACGAGACAGCCGCAGTGACAGTGACAGTATACAAACGTGGTTCTTGCTTGGAGTTTGGCACTTGGTGCTTGATGCCATGGAAACTCTACTGGTGAGGTAGGAAGCCCCAGCCGCCTGCACATAACATGATCCAGCGATGATGAAAATCGAGTTGGTGTTGCGGTAAGCTATTTGCAGCTGCTGCATGCTACAGCTGCCTGCCAACGAAAGCCAAATAACACCTGCTTGCCGCGCACTTGCCACTGCTGCTTCAAGATGCACTGCCAGCCAAACTGCTGCCCTCTCCTAGACACCAGAGCAGGGCTGCTGCGTTCACGCACTGCCACAACTGCTCTCACTACTGCTCCCGCAAGGCCAGCCTGACCAGCTGCAGCACTACACAGCTCCCAACCCGTGAGTGGCGTAAAAGCAAAGTTTCATTTGCTGCCACCCTGGCTGGTTCAAATCTGGGTTAAGTGCGCACTTGACCCACTGTCAAATCCCTTGGCCTGCCTCCTGAACACGACGGCCCCACCCTGCACCTGCAACTGCTGCCCCTGCCTCCAAGTTGACTGACTCTGTCCAGGAGCGCGGCCAACTGCTGTGGTCTGCACAATCAACTGCCCCCCCTCCCTTCGCACACTCAGGACTGTCTGAGACAGCCACAGTCGAAGCCACCTGCCCCGAACAAACCGTGACTGCCAATTGCGCACCTGCCACTGCTGCTCCTGCCTCCAGGTTAACGATGTCCAGCAGCGTGACCAGGTCCACGTGGTTGTACAGCTTCTCGCCATCGCCTGCTGCACGTGGGCTGCCAAACTCACGCACGATGGCGTTGTTGTCCTGCAAGCAGGCAGCCAGGGAAACAGGGGTCAGGCACCGTCGGCCTTTAGTCTGCAGAATGTGCAGCAGTTGGCTGACAGCCAGCTGCTGCTGCTGTGCCATTGAAGAGAAAACAACGCACCTCATTGTCGCTGACTAGCACGCTGTCGTGCACGATGTTGCCCATTGGCACCAGCGCTGCGCCAAGTGCTACTGCAGTCCCCCCACCCGCCCCCTGCTGCTGCACTATAGCGTCCACGTTTCCGCACCTCATTGTCGCTGATTGGCACACTGTCGTGCACGATGTTGCCCATTGGCACCAGCGCTGCGTCCCGCTCTGCGATGATCTGCTTCTCCTTCTCCTCCAACTCCGCAATGCTGGCCTTCATCGCCTTGGTCTTGTCCTGCAGCTCAGTGGCCTCCTGCTTGGCCTGCAGGAACGGTCAAACACCGGTCAAACACCGGTCAAACACGTTAGTAACACAATCA
This sequence comes from Tetradesmus lagerheimii, assembly GCA_902809745.2. Lineage (NCBI taxonomy): Eukaryota > Viridiplantae > Chlorophyta > Chlorophyceae > Sphaeropleales > Scenedesmaceae > Tetradesmus > Tetradesmus lagerheimii. The sequence goes on along the minus strand of CADDIJ020001197.1, from coordinate 105,573 downwards.
AGTGCGTATTGACATACAATCGCAGAGAGCATGGCATTGCTGTACTGCAGGCATGGACGGCGAATGTACTGCCAGCTTCACTAGTGCCACTGAAGCAGCTGCTGCGTGCAACATCTGCATGACAAGACATGCCGCTGCTGTTGCTGGAAACAGTTAGAGCCTGGCGTCGCAGCTGGAGAGGTTGCTGACTTTTCGCCTGCATGTGCTGGCTGGCGATCAGCAGCTGCAGATGCAGGCACGTGTCTGCACTGTCCGCTGGGCCTCCTCAGCCTGCTGCAGCGCACCTTGCGCAGCTCAGCAATCTGCTTGTTCAGGGCATTGAACTCCTTCTTGACCTGGTCCAGCTCAAAACGAGCTGCAGCAGCCAATTCATGTGCAGGAGCAGCAGTCAGTTTGGCAGTAGGGAGGTGGTTGCTCAGGCCTGCGGGCTGGATGGCAGCTGAGCAAGGCCAGCCAGAGTCTTGAAACACCAACCTGCACGCCAGTCAGCATCCAGCTGCACCACCTTGTCTACCAGCGTCACATCAGCATATCGCCGCTTTTGGGACTCCCTGACAATGTCAGGGTTACCGCCCTTCTCTGCAATTCAACAATTAAATTTTCAATCACGTTAACACGTTTGACATGCAAGCTGTGCTGCTTCGCAACCGACTGCAGCACACCTGTGCGAAACAAGTTGATGTCGAGCATGTTGGATGATGAGCAGCATCAGGCGATCTAAAAATCTTCATCAGCGTGATCAAAAAGCAATCAAGCGCTTCCAGAGGCTCTAGCTTTCGGTTGACAGACAGAACCTTAATGACACTGGCCAGGCTTTTTCAACGTGGGCTCTGCCGTGCGGCATTCCGTGTATCGCTGCAACGTTTTTTGCATAATAACGTTTTCAGCAGCGACGAGCACACCAGCAACCCCACGGCATTATGCTTGCACCAGCACTGATGGATTGATGCAGTGAGTCCCTCCAACAACAACCATGGACGAAGTTTTGGATGCGTCATTGATCAACGAAGTACACCTGGCTCAGGGCAACAGACCATGCGCACAGATAATCAGCAGCACGGATAGCCGCGAGCTGCACGTAGCAGCAATCAAGCTCAATCAAACAGTTGTATTTGCCGATCTCGGTGACTTCAAGGCGCAGCCATCCTTCAACACGCCTCATGGCACACAGCGGACCGGGGTGTCAGGTGACCAGAGCAGAAGCATCGCATGAGTCTCTTAGGCCGACGACGGTGCACGCGGCGCCTTCTACGTTTCTTATAGCTGCCTGCAGACAACGTAGAGCTGTACGCTGCGCACGTGTGGCTGGTGCCGGACGTTGCCACACACTGCAATGCACGCCAGGCTGACACCCTCAGGTCATCACCCTCTGATTAGCCGTGCATAATTCCCTCCAAGCTTGCATCAGCAGTGACATACAGCTTCATCAACCCTCATAATGCTCTTTGTTGCGCCCCTGCCATGCACACTTCCACTGCTGCTGCAACAGGCGTCTCCTTCAGTCCTGATGGCACCTACATCGCAGCCTTTAGCTCAGATGAGCTGTATGTTGCCCGCGTGTACTCCCACGAGCGAGTGGGACAGCTAAGGCACGTCGCACAGCTGGCAAGCATCAGATCTGTGCACTGGTGCCCCCAATCAACCGCTCTAGCAGTGTGCTGCAAGCAGCAGGTGGACATCTATCTAGTGGTGCTGCCACCGCCAGGCAGGCCAAGCTTTGACGGCACCACCACCACCGGCACACCAGCAGCAGCAGCAGCAGTAGCAGCAGCAGCACCGCACCCTTTGCAGCAGCAGCAGCAGCACTCCGCCATAACGCGAGCACCCCTGCAGCGCCTGCCAGGGCCCCGCAGTGCCAGTGCAGGCGCGAGGTGTGCATGCTGGCTGCCACGTGGCATTGCAGGCGGCCCTGCAGCACTGCTGGCTGCCTGGTCATCTGACCTGCTGCTGTTCACATGGCAGCCCATCGGGCAAGGTGCGCAGGGAGAGCTGTAGGCATAGTATCAAAGCAGGATGTCAGTGCAGTAAGACAAAAGGTGCAACATGCATAAGCAACATGTGCGGTAGCAGTACTTGTCGCGCACAGGTGCGCCAAGTGCACTTCAACGAGACAGCTATCGCTACCGCACATGTTGTTAATGCCTGCTGCATCTTTTCTCCTACTGCACTGACAACCGTGCAAGCGGCAGCTCATGCACTGCTGCTGTACGTCACCTTTCCTGTTGATCTGCCTTACATTCCGTAATTGTGTTGCCACATGCGGGGGCAAACTCACTTCTCCATGTTTCTTTGCTTTCCACAGCAAAGTAGCAAACTAATTGCCATGCGTGACTGGCTGCTATGCTGTGCAACATGTGTTGGCTGGGCGCACCACACATTGCAGGACTTCCTAGCTTCCCAACTATCTCTGGGTCTGGACACGGGTTGGGAGACCTTCCACAGGCGCCGCACCCCCCTCCACATAATCCATTCTGATGAAAATGCTGTTTGCTGCTTGTGTTTCCGCTGCAGGTGTAGACTGGGCGCGCCACAAAGTGCACCGCTTCTTAGCAAGCTGGCCCGGCCCTGTGAGAGCCATCAAAGCAGCACCTTACCTTGACAGCAGCAGCAGCAGCAACAGCAGCTGCCTGGTGTTAGGCACAGTCGACTCGCAGCTGGCACTTGAGCGCAGTGGCAGCAGCAGCAGCAGCATGATGAGCAGCCAGATAGACGCTGAGTTGGCACAGCTGCGAGCAGCAGCTGCAGCAGCAGCAGCAGGCAGTGGCAGCAGCCCACTGGCAGTACTGCAGCAGCAGCAGCAGCAAGGGCCGGGCTCATCAGGCAGGATCTTGATCACTGATCTGCAGCCTGAAGCTGCCCCTGGAGTGGGCTCCTACTCATCAGCAGCGCCCATCCCAGCAGCAGCAGCGGCAGCAGCAGCAGCAACCGCAGCAGCAACAACAGCAGCAGCAACAACAGATGATGCAGCAGTGTCGCCAGCAAGTCCCTATCCAGATGTAGTGGTGTCTAAGACGCCCCCCATACCATCAGGCCATGACGCTGCACTGCTTGGACGCAGCGGCAGCAGCAGCAGCAGCGTGCTCAGCAGCCTGCTGAACATCCAGGCATCAGTCAGCGGTGCTGCTGGTGCAGGCAGCAGCAGCAGCAGCAGCAGCGAGCCTGCATGTGTGCGCATGCTGGAGCTGCACCTCGCAGAGTTCATGCAGAGTAACAACAATATCACACACGCCAACAACAGCAGCAGCAGCAGCGGCGGCAGTGTCAACAGTGATGCTGGCCAGTCCCCGAGCCAGCAAAGTGTCACGCAAGTCCGGGGTTTACTGAACCGGCTGTCTGCGAGCCTAAGTGGTAGCTTCTCAAGCCTCCCAAGGGATCTGCCAACACCAGAAGCAGCAGCAACATCAGCAGCAGCGCCAGCAGCAGCAGCACAGTCAGCCGCTGCAGCAGCTGGTGGATGCAGGGCAGCTAACACTAGCCCAGTTCAGTTGCAGAAGACGTCTGATACACCTTTCAGGGGCATGCTGCAGCTGCCACACCTGCCGCTGCCAGACTTGATCGCAGTACAGGGTAACATAGCAGCAATCGGCAGCAGCAGGGGCCCTCCGCTAGTCGCTCTGTGCAGCTTTGGGCCGCAGCACGGCTTGCAGTTGCTGCAGCTGGTGGCACTGCCGCTTCCCAGCCCTGTTGCTGGCTGTGGCCCTGTTAGGGTGAGGCTGGATGGACTGGTACTGACTCCTGCTGTGCCTAACTCAGCAGCTGGGCGTAGCGCCGCACAGCAGCAGCAGGCTGCTGCTGGTGCTGCTGCTGCAGCTGGTGTGCGCACGCATTACCCGCTGATATCCGAGGGTGGCTGGCCGGGTGTTGTGGAGGAGACAGCAGCAAGGGACAGGTGCAGCGCCAACGGCAGCAGCAGCAGCAGCACTGAGGGTGCTGCAGGCTTGCCAGATATTGTGGCACTGCTAAACTGCTCGCAGGCAGCAGCACAGCAGCAGCCAGGCTTTGCAAGTTTTGGCAGCAGCAGCGCAGCGCTCGACAAGACCGCAGACACGTTCCTGGTCAAATGCAGAGCACCAGCAGTACCAATGAAGCTGCTGGCGCAGCCGGTGCAGCAGGCTATGCAGCATGCTGTAGCGCCAGATGCTGTAGCAGATTCATCAGCGGCAGCTGTAGCAGATGTTGCTCCTGCTTCTGTAGCTGTGCGTAGTGCTGAGAAAGGAGACGACGGACCTGAGGACAGCATCTGGTGGCGCAGCCTGAAGCAGCAGCAGCAGGACGCAGCAGAATGCAAGGAAGGGCAAGCTGCAGCGGACGCAACAAAGGCGCTAAGCAGCAACAAACTGCAGCAGCAGCAGCAGCAGCAGCAGCAGCAGCAGCAGGTTCAGCCAGTTGGGCGTAGGTCGGAGTTGCGGTACCCAGATCACAGGCCAAGGGACCAGAGGCACCACCAGGAGGTGCCAGGGCGCTACGTGCGATTAGAGCGCAGGCCTTCGCAGCAGCGGCAAGAAGAGCTCTCCCTGCAGCAGCAGCAGCAGCAGCAGGTGAAGGAGGCTGATCACAAGCATCTTGAACAGAAGCACCAGTCGGTGGTTGGCCTGACAGCTCGTGCTGCGTCTGCTGTCAGCGGCAGCACTACCACCACTTGGGTAAGTCTTGTTGACGAGACATTTGAGCAGCAGCAGCAGCAGCAGCAAGGCAACAGCAGCAAGCTGATGCTGCCTTCATCACAGCAGCAGCAGCAGCAGATCAGCAGCAGCACCAGCCAGCTTGGGCAGTCCTCATCACCACAGCTGCTGCAGCAGCAGCAGGAGAGCGAGCCTGACGTGACGCACCTGCTGCACCCCTCATCCCCGCAGCAGCAGGAGCATCAGAAGCGACTAGAAAAGGACGATGCTGAGTTCCAAGCTGCAGTCAGCAGGGTCAACAAGGTGGTGGCAGTGCTGAGTGGGGTACAGGCTAGACTAGAAACACGCCTAGAGAACTCACTGGAATGTACCACAGGCCTGGCGCTGAGTCAGCGGCTGCCAGCATCAGAGCTGTCAGCAGGAGCAGCAGCAGCAGGAGGAGGTTCATCGGGACCGCCCACTCCTGCTGCTGCTGGATCAGACGCAGCAGCAGCAGATATCGCTGCTGCTGCTGGAACTGGTGCCAGCACCAGTGAGATGCTGCCGGTCACTACCAGCAGTGCACTGTCAGCTGTTGGTGTTGACAGCACAGCGCAGCAGCAGCTGCAGCAGGCATCTCTGCTTGCTCAGGTGCATCAGGAGGCACAGCACACCGCTGCTGCTGCCACCCACGAGGCCCTCAACGAGCTCCAAGTCAGCATTGAGCTGCGGCTAGATGCCTTGCTGCGCCTGCAACAGCAGCAGCAGCAGCTGCTGCTCCAGCAGCTGCGCCAGAACCAGCAGCAGCAGCTGCTGGCGGGTGTGCTTGCTGGCGTGCAGACCAGTTTGGAGAGGCGGTTTGACACAATGCAGGACCTGATGCAGCAGATGGTGAGGCAGCTTGACAGGCTGTCAACGGGACTGGAGGATATGGAGAAGTGAGAATTGTGACAAATGTGTGATGTCACAGTGCTGGTCATACATTCAGCAGAGCCGAGTGTGACATGAAAAGCGAACAGACCTGCTGGTTGCTCAGGCATTCAATGTTGGTCGTAGCTAGAAGCGACCTACTGAAGAAAATGATGTAGTGGTGTCACAGTTGCACACAGTGCAGAGTGAGCTGGCCAGGGAGGATGGACGGAAAGGAAGGACAGGGAGGCAACAGGCTGAGCCACTGACTTGGAAGTGAATGGCTGAGGCTGCAAACAACCTGAACATTTTGAGTGTATGTATGCGGCTTACGCTGTGTACAGAAATCTGCACAGTGCCACAGGTCTGTTGGCAAATTGTTGTGATTGCAGCATGCGGGTGACATGAGCTGTGCTGCAATTGGAAGGATGTGCGACGCATTTTCGAGTAGTTTGCGTGCTATGTCGCCTGTACATGGCAGGCTCTCTTTCCCGCCAAAAAAAGTGCATGCAGTACTGCATGCGATGGTGCAGCTGTGTGATGTCAACATGCCAACAGCTGCTTGATAGTGTCCAGACAAATGATCAACTGAATGAGGTGGCCTCTTTCTTTTACTAGTTGTGTGCTGGGGTGCTGGGATGCTCTGGCGTGATGGCTTTGAAAATAGACGTATGCGAGCATGGCATGTTGCCTTGCCCGCCCCTGCAATTGTTGCCCTGCTTTATACACGCAGGGGGGCATGTTTTATGGAAGGTGTGCTTTTTACTCTTGTCTTGCGCGGCCCTGGCCTTGACAGTACGCAGGACGCAACCCATGAGACTCTGCTGGGTGTTAGCAGGTTGATGAGGCTGCTTTTGGTGGAGCATATAACTGCAGTTGGCAGCAGCATACGCTTGTGTTGCAGCACTGCACTGGCAGTGCAGTGTGGTGAGAGTTGTTGCCTCTGTCGGGCAACAGTGCACTGCCAAATGTGTGCTGACGGTGTGGCGCGGTAGTTCTGACAGCGTGCAGGGCAATGGGGGATTGCAGCTACTCATGTTGCAGGTCTTGGGCACTCCTCGCGCGCGCAAGGATGCAGCACGGGGAGCTGTTGCCGTGCAGCGCCTGCGTTCAGCCGTGCATAACATTCTCATTGGCGCATTGTGGCTCTGGCGACTCCATTCTTGCTTGGAAAGTGTGAATCCTTGCTTTTTTGCTGCAAAAGTGTGACTCCTTGCGTCTTTGCTGCAAACAGATTCCTGTATTGTTTACGTTGTATGTTATGTCTACGTTGGGTGCTGTGTCATGACGTGACCACACTGGTTTCCTTTGTGGCTATGCATAGCCATGCGCAGGTTGTCTGCCACACCTGCAATCCAGTTGCTCAGTGGCGCAGCCTTGTCAGTGCTCAGTGACATGAAATGTTTTGAAATTTTGCGACAGACAGCCTGTGCTGTTGGCTGTGGATGTACCCCGGCAGTTACAGATCTGCTGCTACTGCCATCCGGCATTGCTGCACAGTTTTTTGCACTGCCGAAAAGAATGCTGTTATGTGAGGTTGTGAGCTTTCAATGTGGCAGTGAGTCACTATCATGGGCATTGCAACAGTTTTGGGCATTGCTTATACCCCTTACTTGTGAAGCGACCTGCCTTGGCCTGTGTGTAGCGTTTTCTCCATTCCTTGTTGACTGCAAACAGCATGCATGTACCGCCTAGCATTTCATTGTTAAATTTGGAACTAGTTTCTGTGTGTGGGTATGGTGTTATGCCAAGTGGCCCATACGAGGGAAGGAGTGCGACCGTGTTCCGTATGTGCTCTGTTGTGTAGCGCCTGGTGTGAGAACATAACATTCCAACTGATGTCCTTGTGGTTGCAAAATGTGCGATGTCCTTGTGATGGGGGGCAACACTGCCGCAAAGACAGCTGAACAGCGCAACTGTGGTGTGCCTCTTATCGTGGGTAGCGCGCTTATGTGCAGCACTGCTGATTATGTTTATGGGTGCGCACATTGACTGTGCTTCTGCTTCTGCTGGTTTTAGTGCATGTAGTAGCTGTGGGCACGCCTGGCTAACAATATCGGTGTGCGCATTCTCTTGCACTTAGTTGCGGCTTGGTGGCTGAGTGCAGCAGAGAAGTGGCTCTTTGCATGCACCTTGTGGCAGGGGCCCTTGACGCTCATTGCTTGCAGTGGCGGTGCTGTTGCCGTGTATAGCCGTACTTTTTGACTTACTGCTATTTGGGGTTGAACATGTGGGCCACATGTTGAACATGATGTGGCGCACTCCTCATTGTTTTGGGGGATCATCATCATCATCATGTTACCCATTAAGCCATAGCATCAACGCCATCGGCCCCGCGGAAGAAGATTTTGGGGGATCAGTAGGAACCTATCCACCTACAGCAGTCTCTCAGCCAACTTGAATGCATGCAGTTTCTTGTGATACCACTGGCACACACCTTGCATGAGAGCGTGTGCTACATCAACCAATCACCTGGCACAAACTCAGCATGAGTTAGCAGCTGCAGGGGCAAGTGAAGATATTTGCACGTTGCTGTGTGCCAACATCTTGGTGGCTGTTTCACAGCATGCTACTTGCACAACCGTGCAGCAGCACCATTAATAAATACCTAGGTGTACTGCAAAGCGACTGCCAATTGCTTTAGCGGACGCGCTCCGGCATGGCTGCTCTGTTGGCAAAGCAGCAGCAGGTCTGAAAGATGCAGCAGGCTCGGAGTGACACCCCAGCTGCTTATCGATGCATGCACGTCCTCGCGGCATAACAGCAAAGCACACGCATTGTATCGAAAACATTATTCGATTAACTATAGTTTATAGCAGCTCGCTCGGCAATGTGCTTCGATTTCGCAATGTTGTCGATGTTTTCACCGAGGCACTCTGCGAAGTGCCACTGACAGCAGCCCAGTCAGCACCTGCTGCTGCCAGCACAGACAGGCACAAACAAGCAGGATCGAAGTTCTGAACCAAAAGCCTAAACACGCGTCTGCCAGGCTGCCAGTGGCAGGCACCACAGCTCAAACACAGCAGCCATTCCTCTGTTAGGGTACTTGCCTGCAGGTGGTCAGGAACTTTTTGATCCGCCTATTTCCTGTTGCTTATTTCTTGCTAGCAGCGCTGTTTGCGACGAGAGTCTGGTATGGTTGGGGAAAGGCATATGTGCCACATAGTTCGTTATGATGCAGGCATGGCACCTGGTACAGATGGTGTCAAAGGACTGCATGCCTGCTGTGGTGCTTTTTGCCGTGCTAGCCAATTGAATGGATGCAGCGTCGATTCTGATGCTTAGGAATAACACGGGGCCTCATCCGCCTGTCTGGCATGTTTGCGCAGTGCTGTTGCAGGAGTTTTTCTGCTGTGCAGCAGCTGCAGCGGCCTTTGAACCCGGTTGACGGCCGGCCGGGCAGGCACTGCCATCATGGCGTGCATGGCTGCGTGTCACACATGTTTGCTGGTTGATGATGTCACATCATCAGCTGCAGTGCAGCTTTAGCTAAAGTTTGGCATGCTGTATTTTGGTTGTTGCGTTCAGCAATGAGTGGTAACTCTGATCAGACATTCCCATGCGCTTACTCCGAGTAGCTGGCAGCTACAGCGCTGCTCAGCGTAGTAAAAGATAGCATCACTGGCAGTGCCATGGGTAGTGACAAGCGTCGAGAGCGGGTTACCTGACTTGATTTTGATATCCTCTGCAGCAAGGCATGCAGTGACACCCTACCCCTACAAGCAAGGCTGCGCACTCTCGCAAGGCTGCGCACGCAAGCAAGGCTGGCCTAAGAAGAAGAAGAGGGGTTACAGGGTGTGTTCAAGCGGCTACGCCGCAACGGACACCAGCTAGAAAAGGATGCTGCGAACAGCTCAGCTCAGACTGTCACTCAAAAGGAGGCTGAACCCCAGAAAAACAGCCCCTGTGTGAGAGGCATGACATTTGGTGTGCAAGCACAACCGTCTTTCTCATCACACGCAATGTTGGTGTATCAGAGGGTATCTGATCATAAAAGCAGTAGTCTAAGCAGTGTCAGTGACAGCAATCTATACATTTTGCAGTACAGGCGGCGGGCTGAGCTCGGGCGTCTAACACTAGCTCAAGAAAAGCAGGTCGGACTCAAAGCAGCTGATGGAATATGCAAGCAGAGGGCCGACCAGCTGCTGAGGGTGTGACATCTCTGCATTCCAGCAGTTATGCAGTGACCCACAACATCCACCCAAAAAAAGGACTGCCGCCTCTGGCGGAGATGGTTGTTGAGCATGAATAAAAGCAAGCAAATACATGCATACACAGGCTGTCATCTGCGAACCACACGTAAGCCATTGCCGCACAACACTGTGTGCCAAGCAATGAACGGCTGACACGTGAGCAGTTGAATCCTATGCCGACGAGGTACCCGGGCCGTAGCAGCAAAGTCAGCAAGTGCATCCCAGAAACACCCAACAGCCGCTCGCACTGCTACTTGTTCTACCAGCACGGGGATAGTCAACTGATGAGACACTGCCCAAGCCACCTTGCGGCCATGCTCAAACGCATGTATAACTGCCAAACAGACCATATCCCACACTAGCCAATGCATGTCACGGTGAGGGGCACATGCCAACCACAAGGCGCTGCACGGCAGGCTTGCACCTGCCGCCAACAAGTTGAATGCATGCAGCTGACTTTCCACCTCTGTGCGTACAGAGAAGAAGAGGGGTTACAGGGTGTGTTCGAGCGGCTACGCCGCAACGGACACCAGCTAGAAAAAGGATGCTGCGAACAGCTCAGCTCAGACTGTCACTCAAAAGGAGGCTGAACCCCAGAAAAACAGCCCCTGTGTGCGTACAGCGACCGCAACAGGACCTGGCCTGACCCACTGTAATGCGGCGCTGACAATGTAAGTTACATCTAGAAGTGCCTGGGTCCGGCGGGACGTTAAACTCGTGGCGCAGTGGTGATGACGGACGAACAGTGGCCGAAAGGTTGCAGGTTCGATTCTGAGCCTAAGCAGTATGTCCCTGGACTCAGGGATACAGTCGGCGAAAGCCGAAGGAAGGATGCTGCTAATGTCCTCGCGACTCTCCGCAGGACTCCGTCGATTGCTGGCTATATACACACCGGCCCTGGTAGGTATGCAGTCCACTGTATGGGGTGATTCCCACATGCTGCCTAGTAAGGGGTGTAAGGGTCTGGGTGGTCTACCTTACACCAAAAATAGAGAGAATAATCAGTCTGCTTTCCGCCTCCCCAGTGGGTGAGGCGCGGTTGCCGATGCCAAAAGGTATGGCTTACAAGGATTGATTATTATTATTAGAAGTGCCTGCCACGAATGCAGGTTGCACCACCACAAACTCAATGTCGACAAGCCTAAGTGCGCGGCGTGAGCCATGAAGCTGCAGCAGTCTGCACATGCCACAATCTTGCAGTGGCGTCTGCACACTGACGCTGCAGCTCTGGCAGCACCACACACCCACGATTCAATGCACACCGATGCCATGCATAATATATTGGCAGCTGCACACTGCAGGACCTGCTGCTTCGAATGTTTTGTAGCACAATGCAACAAAACGGTCCCAGAGATATCCAGGCTCACCAGCCGTCAGGCACACCAGCATATACCCTGACTTGATCACCAGCGCATCGTTACTAACAAGAAAGTCCGAGACACAAACACTACCAGCACAGCAGCAGCAACAAAATAGGCTGCCTGCAACTGCGCACGACATCCCCATGGTGACACTTGGCGCCCCTGCAGATGTTCATATAAAGCACGAGTGCCGCTATCGACACACAGCCCGCAGGGAGCTTGTCAACGTTATCTACAGACACAACAGCAATACCGTATACAATATATTCACAGGTATTTGGCCATGTTGGCCAGCATGCGCTCCCCCACAGGCTGCTCCAGTGGAGGCGGCACAAAGTGCTGCCCGGTGATGCGCTCGTACAGGTACACGTAGCGCCGCGACAGCTCCTCAACCAGCTCCCGGGGGGCCTCAGGCAGCACCTGCAGCGACACACAGCAGGCAGTTGCAAGAAAAGAAGCATTCAGGTATGGAGCAGCAGGTCGCACAGGCAGCGTGACGGCTCCTCTACTCAGCTCACGGGGTGCCTCAGGCAGCAGCTGCAGCAACACACAGCAGGCAGTAGCATTGATTTATGGATTTTTTTTCAAATAATCGAGCAACAGGTACATGTAGTGCCGCGACAGCTCTTCAAGCAGCTCACGCGGTGCCTCAGGCAGCACCTACAACCATAGGCAGCAACAAGAATACCTTTGTGTTGGGGAATGCTACCTGCAATTAAATGCAATGTAGCAGGTTACACAGGTGGCGCGATAGCTCCTCAACAAGCTCACGGGGGGCCTCCGGCAGCACCTGCAGCAGCACACAGCAGGCAGTAACAAGAATATGTTCAGACATGGTGCAACAGGTACACGTAGCGCCGCGACAACTTCTCAACCAGCTCACGAGGGGCCTCCGGCAGCACCTACAATCATAGGCATAGAAAAGATATAAGCAGGTTACACAGCAGGCTGCACAGCAGGTTGCACAGCATGGTGTACAGGCAGTGCGACAGCTCGTCAAGCAGCTCACGGGGTGCCTCAGGCAGCACCTGCAATATACACAGCAGGCAGCAGCATGAAAAAAGCTGACATTGAGCAACAGGATGCACAGGCAGCGCGAAAGCTTCTCAAACAGCTCACAGGGCGCCGCGGGCAGCACCTACAACCATAGGCAGTAACAAGGAAGGTCGCAGTGAATATAAAATGCAGCAAGTTGCGCAGGCAGTGCGACAGCTTCTCAAACAGCTCACGGGGCGCCGCAGGCAGCACACACCGCAGGCAGTAGCACTGAATTATGCAATTTACATCACACATTGAGCAGCAGGTTGCACATGCAGTGTGACAACTCTTCAACAAGCTCACAAGGTGCATCAGGCAGCACCTGCAGCAGCACACAGCAGATATTTGCACGTTGCTCAGGGTTGCTGCAGCTAGCTTGCCGTATCCGCTACTGTGACTTGCAGGAATACAAAGTAGTGTTGCTGTACACATCTCACACATAACATATCTGCTGTGAATCACCCTTCGCCTTGTGGCGGCTACTGCTACTTACCATAGCATGACAATTCACCTCAACACAGATTTCAGAAGCCAATATGCCAGCAGACCTGCTGCCACGCCTGTCTTGCTTTGTCTGCATATGGGCTGCACTGGCTGTCAATCAACTCTTGTCCATACCACACCACAAATCACTCCCATCCATCAACACGAAGAACAACAGATATGCTGCTGCCGCTGCGCCTCACCTTGTCTGCATATGGGTCGCACTGGCTGTCAAAAGCTTTTGTCTAAGCACCGCAAGTCTGAACCTCTGGACTAGTACTGCCAGAAACCACAGACTAGCCAACAAACCCATCTGCTGCTGCAGCGCCCCACCTTGTCTGCGTAAGGGTCGCAGCGACTCCTAAACCACAGCCTCAGGAACTCCTTGTCAATGTTCTGAGGCTCCTGCCCGGCAGTGTGGCGCGACTCATATGTGTCAGCCAGCCAGTAGCGGCTAGAGTCAGGAGTGTGGATCTACAGGCAAAAAAGGGCAGAAATGGGGAAGGAGACAGCGATGTGTTGGTGGGTGTGCAGTGGTTTGACACTATGCAGCTGCATTGCTGGACTGAAACAAATCAGCTAGCGGCTCAAATTGAGCGTATCAGCATCCCTCAATATATGTTTTTGCAACAACAAGCGGCAACCACAGACGCGGTTCAACATCACACCACCAGAGACACTGTCAGCATCCTTGCCCAGTTCATATCTATTGTCCACTAGTACCCCAGCTGGCTGCTGCAACCTGGTGGAACCTACCCAGCTGAAACTCAGCAACCTGGTGGAACCTACCCAGCTGAAACTCAGCAACCTGGTGGAACCTACCCAGCTGAAACTCAGCAACCTGGTGGAACCTACCCAGCTGAAACTCAGCAACCAGGCAAGCCTCAGCTTCCAGTCAACAACCATGCAACTCTCAAGGTGAAATCTCACCTCGTCCAGCAGCAGCATGTTCCCCTCAGCGTCCTTGCCCAGCTCATACTTGGTGTCCACTGCCGTGCTACATCCTGCTGGAAACCTACTGCCGACCCAGCTAAAGCTCAGCACTCAGCACCTCTCACCTCATCCAGCAGCAGGATGTTGCCGCCAGCGTCCTTGCCCAGCTCATACTTGGTGTCCACCAGCAGCAGCCCACGCTGCGCAGCCTCAGCCTGGCCGTGAGCAAACAGCGCCAGCGCCGCAGTGCTGGCCCTGTCCCAGTCAGCCTGGCTCATCAGGCCCTGCACAGAAAGCAAAGCAGCACATTCACCACTGCAACATTCACCACTGCAACATTCACCACTGCAACATTCATCACTGCAACATGAAGAAGCTGGTTGCCATGCTGGCCTTGTTCCAGATAGTCAGGGTCATCAGGCCCTGCATAGGAGGACAACAAATATCAGATACGTGACAGTCCGTCACAACGTGATGAAACTGGTTGCAATGCTGGCCCTGGCTCTGTCCCAGTCAGCCTCGCTCATCAGGCCCGGCAGGACAGGCAAATAGCACTTGTTTGACAGTTGCTGTCACTATGTGGTGAGACTGGTTGCAATGCTGGTCCTGTCCCAGTCGGCCTGGCTCATCAGGCCCTGCAACTGGAAAGGACAATCACAGGAGATGCATTTGGCGATCCTGATAAGCAATGGCATGTCTCAAGAGTACGCACGCCTTACACATAACAACAAGCGGATGCTTAGCAAGGCGGCTGCTTAGTAACGTGCAGCACCACACACTGTCCATAGCACGTGAGCAAGCACGGCTGTGAGACTGCAGTGCAAAGCACATACCAGCCGTCTGCCACAGCCACAACCCTGATTATCTGAAAATGCGGCCATATACAGCCAGTCAACCGCATGCCCGCACCTGAGCAACGATCTCTGCTGGAGAGATGGGCACGTCGTGTGTCTCGCTCTTGGTGGTGGGGGTGATCACGTTGGACGCCAACCGCTGGTTCTTGGCCATGCCATCAGGGAAGGAGTTGCCGCAGTACTCGCGCGCACCGTTCTTGTAGTGCGTCCAAAGCGAGGTGTCTGTGCTTCCTGCAGGAAGGGACGCAGTACCATTGCAACACAATTGGTGAATGACATGAGCCCCATTCTTGTAGTGCATTCATAGGGAGGTGTTGCTGCTGCCTGCAGGACAGGGCGTGAAGCAAAAGGTGTGGTGGTGTGACATGATGGAGGCAGCATCCCAGATATCTGCTAATGTTGGTATAGTTATTGCCGGTGCTAGCAAGCTTTGTGGCGATTACAACTTTTGACAGACCTTGCCTTACAGGTTTGAAACTGCACGTCCGATTGGTGTGCTCCACCAACCCAGCTTATGCACCCTCTTGCCCACACCCATGTCTCTGGCATCGGAGAAGTTTGCGCTCAAAATGTGGTTCCACGCAAGCCCACCTGTCATGAAGCTGCACACTACAAACTCCACATGAAGAGAAGTGGTGACATGATGGGGGCAGCAAGCTTTATGGAAAGTGCTGTTGGCGCGGTAAGAATATGCATCAGCTGGGTTTGAGGTGCACACCAACAGCATGCGAATGTTCAACAAGTGTACTGGAGGGCTGTGAAGACCTTCACGGTCCGCCAGTACAGGGTTTGAACATTCGCATGCTGTTGGTGTGCACCTCAAACCCAGCTGATGCATATTTTTGCCACACCATTACTGCACGCCCACCTGTCATGAAGCGGCGCACTACAAACTCCACCCGGAACACGCTGCACTGCTGCAAGACTACATGAGGCGAAAGATGTTGTGACATGACGAGGGCAGCATACCAGTTCTCTGCTAACCTTGTTAACGCCGCTACAGCGAGCTTTGTTTCAAATTACTATTGTTGACAGACCCTGCTGTACACTTTTCAATTTTCACCTGCACAACATGCTGTGCACCGCTAACCCAGCTCATCCACCCCCAGCAGCACGAAAGATGAGCCCACCTCTCATGAAGCCGCGCACTACAAATACCACCGGTAAAACAGTGCACTGCTGCAGGACTACGTGATGCCAAAGGTGTTGTGACATGATGAGGGCATCATCCCAGATGTCTGCTAACACTGTTATCGCCGCTACAGCACGCTTTTGTTGGAGATAACTAGTCTCGACAGACCCTGCTCTACAGTCTTTGAAGTTCATGTCCGATGTTGTTGTGCACCCAAAACACAGCTTATGCATCTTCTAGCAGCACAAATCACGCAAAGCCCACCTGTCATGAAGCCACGCACTACAAACTCCACCGGGAACACGTTGCACTTCTTCATCACGGTGATGTTGGGGTCCGGCACGTCCAGCACTGCGTTGTTACCCCCGTTGCAGCAAGCTTTGTGACGATGACTACTCTTGCCAGATATTGCTCTACATGCTGTTGGTGTGCTCCACAAACCCAGCTTAAGCACCCTCTTGCCACACAAACACGTCACAAACACGTCACAAATGTAGGTCCACGGAGGCCCACCTGTCATGAAGCCACGTACTACAAACTCCACCGGGAACACGCTGCACTTCTTCATCACGGTGATGTTGGGGTCTGGCACGTCCAGCACTGCGTTGTCAATGATGTGGCGCGTGTTGGCAAACCACCACGCGGCAGTCTGGTTCAGCACCTGCGCAAGATTGATTTGAAACCACGGACATCAGCGGAAGTGAGTGTGGGCACACGCCTGCACAGCGGCTGCAAACCACCACGCGGCAGTCTGGTTCAGCACCTGCGCAAGATGTGCGTGAAGCAAATCTAAACCAGCAACATTAGCGAAAGCGAATGTGGGCCCACGCCTGCACAGAGGCTGCAAACCACTAGGCGGCAGTCTGGTTCAGCACCTGCGCAAGTAAAAATCAATTGAAAACCACAGACTTCAGCAAGAGTGAGTGTGGCACACGCCTGCACAGAGGCTGCAGAGAGCGCATTGGCAGCTGGTGCTGTATGCAAACTGCAGTGATTTTGTTCAACGACAACCTGCAGAAGATATGCAGGATCTTCTTGTCAGGCGTCCAATGACAGCAGAAGCCCAATTGCATGAGCAGCATCTCAACTAGGTGTAGAAACTGCGCATCCACACTGTGAATCGGGCTCCGGCTGTCCCCTGCATCGGGTGAATGCCAGCAGCCTATTGCATTTTTACGGTGACAGCAAGCAAGACGCCGGCAGGCATCGCTTTCCATCGCACACACAGTCTCCACCTGTCACCGTAGAGTTGGTTGGGTGCAACTCCGATGGTTGAAGCGCCAAACCTGATTAGCTTCTGACAAGACAACTGAATGCAAATAATGCAACAGAATCCAGTCATTTGAACCCTAAGATCAAACCCTAGCCGCCTCACCTGGCCCTTGAAGGGGATGGACGCCAGCAGCCTGTCAAATGCGCTCTGCCTGTCTGTGGTGACAATCACCAGCTTGTCGTCAAGCTCATACGTGTCACGGACCTTGCCCTGCGGCAAACACACAAACACATGACCCGGAATACACACCTCAGTTTAGTCAGCGATCCCTGCTGTGTTGTTTGGTGGGTGGGTGTCATCAGCTCATAGATGTGACAAACCATTGCACGACAGCATGAAACTGCTGCTGCTGCTGCTGCACCCAGTGTGCTGCCTGCATCCAGTTGGCCACTAGTCCAGCCTGCTTTGAAACAATCCGCAGTTGATAATGGTTTGACGTGCTGCTGCTGTCAAGCCCGCTGCGTCAACTGAGCCTGCTGTACGTCTTCGCCGGCTGCTGCAGTGCACGTGGCCTGCAATATTCAGCTACTGCCTCGCTTGCTATCTGTTGGTGAATATCGGCACCTGGCAACTGCCTGCTTGCTGCGCCTACCCAGCCTGGTGCACAGAACTCCACTTACAGCACTGTGTACCAGTCGTTTCGTTACGTTACGTGAGCCATACGCATCTGCTGCTGCTGATCAGCTTCTGCAGGTCCTGATGACTCTTTACAGTAGCTGCGCAGCGTCCTACAGGGGTAGCAATCACAACTGCACAGTGTGCCCAGCCTGCTGGGCAGCTACTGTAAAGAGTCATCAGGACCTGCAGACTCACCACTCGCTTGTTGGGCAGTGGCAGGTTGGTTTCCGTGACACAGTTGTTGACTGCTGCTGCAATGGCTTGCTGGATCTCTGGCCGAATGCCCTGGATGCTTTCAACCTCTCTGCAGCACCAGCAGCAGCAGCAGGTGAGGCTGCATGTGCTGCCAGCCTGACCCGCGCAAGCACTTGTCATGCAGTAGCACGTGTTCATACTCACGAAGCTGGTGCTGCTGCCCTGCAAGCGAGTCCTGGCCGGCTGCGGAGTTGCGGGGCTGCCATATGCCTCGCCTGCAGCCGCTGCTGCTGCCTCCGCAAGCAACTCTGCATGTTTCCCGACACCTGCATATGCTTGGCGCGGCTGTCGCTGTTATGTTTCAAGCAGACAGACACCGGTGAGACCATACACAAGCCGATCGTCACGAGCAGATGTAAAGCTGGTGGTGCTCTTTGCGTGCGTAGCACGCCTCTGTCAGTTATTTCTGCGGGTGACAAGCCCTACTAGGCAAGAAACGAGAACTTGGCATCGAAACAAACCTCTGAATTGCTGTATGGGTTCCGAATCAGCCGTACCTGAGCTAGCCTGCTTGCACGACCTGGGCCACTTCACTGGTGCTGCTTTCAATCGGGGTCGTGCTCACGTGTGATTATAGTGAACGTCTCGGATACGACTCATACTCATAGTGTTCACTGCATCACAAGTGGGTCAGGTTGCCACCAGCAGGTGGGTTGTACAGACTGCCCAGCAGCAGCTGTGCTCATCTGCTGGTACTGCCATTCCCAGCCAACATCAATGCAGCCCAAGTAGATGAACTGGACGTTTGCAACGTATTTCAGGCAATGCAGTCCCTGGCAGCAAACGTGTGCGCCCCTCTGCTGCTTCCTTTCCTTACAGGCTGCTGTGCATTGCAGCACTCCCCACCTATTTCAGCATAGCAGCAGCCAGCAGCACTGCACATAACAGCTGCTGTTGGGAAGTTTGGCCAGATTCAAAGCTCCTGGCTGGCTAGGACTCATCAGTAGCAATAGCAGCATCAGCAGCAGCTGCAGCTGCAGCAGCAGCAGCAGCAGCAGCCATGGATTACGCGTCAGAGCAGGAGATGGAGCTAGAGGCGCTGCAGGCCATCTTCCCTGACGACCTAGAAGAATATGAGGGGAATGTGCCAGCAGATTGGCCAGCGCACGGCAAGGTGTGGGCTATCAACATCAACCCATCAGCAGAGGTGAGGCTGCTGTCTTGTGTACATGTCACATGTTAATGGTGGACAGGATGGGTCATGAACAAACGGCAGCAGCAGCAGCACGGCAAGTTGTGGGCCATCAACATCAGCCCATCAGCTGAGGTGAGGCTGCTGTGCACAGGATGGTATGCATGCCCCTGTAGCTTAGTATCTGGCCTGAGAGGACTGAAAGGAGTAGTGAACGGGAGCAATTGTTGTGCTTTTGTGTGGCAGCATGGTTGCTGAATGTGCGCATCAGCAGGGGTAGATTTATGTGCAGCGCATTCGTTGGTGCTGTCATATGTACGCGTCACATGCTGATGGTGGACAGGATGGTGCGTGTAAGCTAACAGCAGCAGCGGCAGCAGGAGCATGGGAAGGTGTAGGCTGTTGACATCAACCCATCAGCAGAGGCAGGAGTTGGTGCTGTCAATGTGTAGGTTGATACGGGGAATCCTTGGGACATGGCAGAACAACTGGAGGATGCGGTTGCTGGCGCTCTTGCTGCTTAGCGACGGCTGTCTGTTGATCCTGCGATCCCTGCCAACAAATCCCGCATGCAGGTAATGGTAGGAGGTGTGGAGGCGCATTAAATCTTGCTCATCGCCCCCACCCCCCTCAAACACACCACGCGTAGCTCACAGTTCATACGTCCATCTCATGCATGCAGGTTGGTGATGATGATGAGGATGCAGAACCCGAGCTGCAAGCGCAGCTGGTGTTTGCCCACACGCCCACCTACCCGGATGAGGCGCCGTGCATTCGGCTGCGCAGCTTGCGTGGCTTGGGTGATGCTGAGTTGGCAGAGGCCACTGGGGAGCTGCAGCAGCACATCGCAGAAAGCATGGGCATGGCCATGATCTACAACCTGGTCACAGCAGCACAGGAGTGGCTCGCAGGTGAGGCAGGCAACAGCAGATGAAATGGACCAATAACAGCAGCAGCAGCAGCAGCAGCCTGGCCAGCAGCAGTGTATATCAGGCCCTGCAGGCAGCACCCTAGACGCACAAGCAAGCAGTGCCGCCGTTGCAGCACGGAAGAGGTGGCTTTAGCATACAAATCTCCTGACTGTGACAATACACCTGCCCTGCTGCCCCCTGCTGATGATCTGTTTGCATCCTGCAGCCCGGCTAGCAGCAGGCCCCGCAGGCAGCACGACCCGCAGGCAGCATTCTAGACACAGAAGCACCACACGCCGCACTCTCAGCACAGCAGGCTGCCGTAGAATAGCATCATACTGACAATCCCTTTGCCCTGCTGCCACCCTGTTGATTACCTTCGACTCCTGCTGCCACCCTGTTTATTACCTTCGACTCCTGCTGCCACCCTGTTGATTACCTTCGACTCCTGCTGCCACCCTGTTTATTGCCTTCGACTCCTGCAGCCCGGCTAGCAGCAGGCCCTGCAGGCAGCGCCCTAGACCCAGAAGCAGAGGAGCGCCGCAAGCGAGACGAGGAGGAAGCAGCACGCGCAGCAGCACGTGCCCACGGCCACCCCGTAACCACCGAAGCCTTCGAAGCGTGGCGCAAGAAGTTTGAAGCAGAGCAGGCGCTGGCAAAGGCGCAGCTGTCGGATGGCAGCAAGGGGGGTGATGGTGCTGCTGCTGGGCGGGTGACTGGCAAGGCGTGGTTCCTGGCTCAGATGGCTGCTGGCAAAGTGTCCAGCAGCGAAGAGGAAGAAGATGGGGAGGAGGATGCATATGTGGAGGTGAGAGAGCTTGCTGGCTTGTTTCATTCATGCGTTTTCTGGGGTGGTCCAGCTGTCAGCTTGAGGTGTTTGGGAGCGCTGGCGGTGGGTGCGTGTCCCATGAGGCCTCAGGTGCACAATGCACTTTATACGGAGATGGTGCTGCTGCTGGGCGGGTGACTGGCAAGGCTTGGTCCGAATGCTTGCTGGCAAGGTATCCAGCAGCGAAGAGGAAGAGGATGGGAAGGAGGATGCGTATGTGGAGGTGAGGGAGCTTGCTAGCTTAATTGGTTCATGCAATTCTTGGGGTGATCTGCGGTCAGCATGATGTGGTTGTGATCACTGGCGGAGGTTGTGCGTGTCCCATGAAGCCTCAGAAGCGCAATGCAATTGTAACAGAGATGGTGCTGCTGCTGGGCGCGTGACTGGCAAGTCGTGGTTCCTGGCTCAGATGGCTGCTGGCAAGGTGTCCAGCAGCGAAGAGGAAGAAGATGGGGAGGAGGATGCATTTGAAGTGGAGGTGAGGCCCTGGGGGTTGCCAAAGATGCATGGATCTTGTTTGTTGTACGCTGTCTGTCGGGAGGGTTTATGTTTCTTGGGGGGGGAGGAGGGGGCACGCCCAAGCTGGATAGCGGCCAGGGGCCTGGGTTTGCATAATTAGCTTGTGTACGCTGTGGCGGTATGGGTGGGCCGTTGAGGCACACTGTGGAGGTGATCCGTTGTGCAAGTGAGCACCATCCTCGTGTCAGTGTGTAGCTGCTTCATATTGCCCTGCACTGCTGCACTTTTCATGCACTGCTGCATTGTCCTGCTGGACAGTCTATAGTACAACTCCTATCTATACAGCTATTGACAGCCTGCTTACTGCTCCTGCTGCTGCTGCTTGCTGCTGCTGGCCCAGGAGGATGGTGAGGATGAGCTGCTGGAGGATGACGAGGATGAAGACATCGACTATGAGGTGTGTGATGGTTTGTATGTACAGCATCGCTCGGCTCACAAGGTCCTCGTCATTGCTCTTCTTTTGATTAACAGCCAAGTCATCACAGCATTCACTGGCAGCAGGAACCCAGACAATCCTATGCCAGTGTCCTCAGAACAGCTGCTGCAGGACGCGTCCTTTTGCACATAACTTGTTGTCACAGCCTGCTGGTATCTTACCCTTCGCACATGCCCCCCCCCTCCCCTTCTGCTGCCGCTGCTGCTGCTGCCATCAGGATGATGACGATGACGGCCTGCTAGATGAGTACCTCGCCAGCAAGGCTTGAAGCTGTGCGGTGATGTCACCAATCGCATGCCAGCAGCAGGGCCCCAGCACCCCCAGCACTTTACTTGCTGGACTTATGCCCCAGCAGGGCGCCAGCAAAGCATGCAGCATGTTGGCTGCCGGCAGAACAGCTGTGGTGCTGCTGGGAGAGTACGTCACCAGCCGGGCAGCAAGTGATGAGTCAGCATGTGCGCCCGAGCTGTGGAGCATGCATCATGTTGGTTGCTGGCAAGCTGTTAGCTGTGACGCTGCTAGATGAGCATCTCTCCTGCATAGCACGACATGTCTTCTGGTGCAGCACGCGCTGCGCATATGCGGCTGGCGTGCACAGTATGGCATAAGTGCATCATGTTGTGCATTGTGTTGTGCATGCAACCGTTGCTGAGCCAGCCATGCGCAAGCTATCCTGCAGAGTAGCATCTTGATTGGATCTCAACTTCTGACTCAGCAGTTCCGCTGCTGCATGTGGCTTAGCAGCAGTCTACACAACCAGCTAGGCAGGAGTCTCGTCTGTGTGAGTCTGTGGTGCAAGTGCACCCTCAGCCATGGTGGCGGGAGCGCCTTTTGAGACGAGAGTGCAGCGTATGCTGCCGTGTGCTGTGTGTTTGTTTCTGCAACTCTTGCATCAAGGGTTTGATTACCACCACACGTGCACTGCAATGAGGTGGCCTTTTGTGCTGATTGGGTGGCTGCGATATGCCACCTGTTGCACATGTTTTAAAGCATTACTGCCTGCCCAGTGGTCCGACAGTCGCACAACTGCTGCACTGGCCCAGTGCGTAGGCTACGCATGACAATTTTCGAAATCGGCGATGCAAATTACCAGCCTGCCAAGTCTGCTGTGCCGCACATCAGTGTTGTGCCACAGTGCGGCGCACTGTGCGAAGTCACGCCGTGAGGCAGTGACTAGCGGTAGCTGTGGCATATGTGTCGTGTCTCAGTGCCAAGCAGACCCAGTACTACTAGGTGTTGGTCACCAACCTGCGGCAGGTTACACAGGAAACTGGCCGCCTTTCAGAGGAATACACTCCAAATACAGTCCAACACATCACCACAGCTGAAGGACCAGTGCTCCTGAAGCGTCAGCATATGTGCTGCTGCCTGTCATGACAACTCATATGCCCTGCAGGGCCAGCTGGCCCAAGTCGACTCATTGTCGACTCATTGCTAAACCTGCAGCCTGCCTAGAACGGTATGCCACCTGCCACGTGGACCAGCCTGCCCGAGATGCCTATAATCATCAAGGGTAGATGACGGCCTTGAGCTTATCCAGTTCTCCGCCAGATTTGGTGGTGGTGCGTGACCTGTGTGCCGTCTGGATGCGACTTGCCGGCTGTCACTGAGGGTTGGGTTTCCTGGTGCGGCAGGCAACAGAGCGGCAGTTGCGCACAAAGACCTTGTCAGCAGCACTCAGTGCTGTGAGTCACTGAACAGTCACTGTCGGTAAGTCACATCCCGGGGGGGACTACTTGGACTTAGAAGCCGCCCTGGTCATCACAGCACGCGTTGCACAAGCGCGTGCATGGGGTGATCAGGTATTCACAGGAACTAGTGCCGTGTGCTCTGACAACTGCAGAGCAACTTTATTGCAACCTAGTAAGCCGTCCAAAGCTGAAGCCCAGCAAGCATTGCGACCTAGGTATACAACTTATTTTGCTGTCAACTTGTTTCCATCACCCTTTGCCACATGTGATATAGATTGCATTCTGCCCCTCTCCCCCAACAACCACGCTGCACTGCAGCTAGGTAGTACCAAGACCTGCAGGATCTTATGAATGCAAAGGCTGTGCCTCACCTGCTGTTGGCGTGTGCAAGCGTGCCCCAAACTCCAGCAGCTCCTTCGACACGTCATCAGTGTCAACACACACCTGCGGGGACAACGAAAGAGGTAATCCTGCTTTCCTCTGTCTTCCGCTCCTGTGGGACGCGGGGCCGATGGCGTTGATGCTATGGCTTGAATGGGTGATATGATTATGATGCTGATGATCCTGCTTTCCTGCTTGCATACGCCTTTCCAGACCGATACATTCTCAACGCACACCTCAATGAAGGACAGGTGGTCAGCCACGTGGCTGACATCAGCAGCAATACGGCAGACACACACAGGGGGGGCTGAACCACCAGCAAAGTGAAGCGCAGCTGCAGCCTAACGCACCTCAATGAAGGCCAGGTGGTCAGCCTTGTCAGCACTGAAGGCCTGCTGCAGCGCTGGCGCACAGGGTGTCTCATGTTCCAGAGTAGACCAGATTTTTGACTAGCTGCATTGTGCAGTTACTATGCCCGCGCTACCACAGCTGTCCGCGCTGTTACCGCATGACAGACAACTAGAGGGGGTTGATCCAGCTTTCCTGCTTGCATACGCCGATGCGATTCCAAACACACCTCTATGAAGGCCAGGTGGTCAGCCACGTCAGCACTGAAGGCCTGCTGCAGCGCTGTCGCCAGCTGCCCCTCTATTGCTGCGCGCGCAGTGAACAGCTTGCCCTGGCCGTCGTGGCGCATCGCTTTGACAAGGGCTGCAGGAATACAGCAATTGGAACACATGACGATGCAGATACTGTTGGCAGGGAACAAGTCCACAAGGTGGAGGGGACTTGGTCATGGGCCATGGCTCACAACTTATCAATTGTAACTGATAGCTGCCAGCGCCCAGGCAGACAGTGGCTTGACCCAAGCAACTTGGCCGCGTGGTATACTACTCTGTCCTGTTTTATGCCCCGTCATGCCTGCTAGTAATACTGCGTCACTGCCAGCTGCAGGGTACAGCCGCTGGGACATGCCCAGAACAGTAGCATCAATTTGATCACCACAGGAAGATGTAACCTGTATAGTCCCAGTTCTGTATCCTGTTGTATGGCCCGTGATATCTGCTAGTGCCACTTGTAAGATCTTTCATGACAACAGCAGCAGCACCAAATCAAAGGTCTCATCACGCTGCATTACACTACACCACATGTCTCACCTGTGTAGTCCCAGTTCTGTATCCTGTTGTACGGCCCGTCATAACTGAAAGTGCTGCTGGTACAGCCGTTCATGACAACAGCAGCATCACCGGACAGGAAGGTTTCATTACACTACATTACATTACATCACATGTCTCACCGGTGTAGTCCCAGTTCTGTATCCTGGTGTAAGGTCCGTCATAACTGCTACTGATACTGCTTCACTGCTAAAGCCTTTTATGAGTACAGCAGCATCACCGGACAAGGGGATCCCACCTGTGTAGTCCCAGTTCTGTATCCTGTTGTATGGCCCGTCGTGGATGAGGATCTCGATGGCATAGCCGCGGTTGTTGACCAGGAAGATGACGGGAGCAGCACCAAAGCGCATCATGGTGCTGCAGCAGCAGCCAGGCAGCAGTGACGTACGTCAATACATCACACGACAGTCATGCCATGTGAAGTTCACTCAACCAAGAAAATGAAGGGGCCGCACCAAAGCTCATCATGGTGCTGCAGCAGCAGGGCAGGGTGCAGCAGCAGGGGCGGTAAACACACCAAGCAGTTGCGAGCAAAGTCGCCCGCTCCTGAGGAGCCTCCTGAGCTGACTGTTCACCTTTAAGCAGTTCAACACACCATACAACATTGGCAGATATTCGCTGAGTTGGGCGGCGGCAGCAGCAGCAGCAGCCCGTCGAAGTGCAGGACACAGGAGCATGCCACGCTGGTCGGACCTCATCAGCTCATAGAAACTGACACAAGACAACGTGTGTTGCGCCTTACCTCGACAGCGCATTCAATGCGCGGGTGACCCGAATCTGGCAAGACGATGCGTACATACATGTGCCTCACCTCATGCGTACATACATGTGCCTCACCTCATGCGTACATGCATGTGCCTCACCTCATGCGTACATACATGTGCCTCACCTCATGCGTACATACATGTGCCTCACCTCATGCGTACATGCATGTGCCTCACCTCATGCGTACATACATGTGCCTCACCTCATGCGTACATACATGTGTCTCACCTCACGTCCTGTGCAGTGACCTGGAAGGAGCCATCCCCAATGAATGACAGCAGCCGCTTGCCCTGCGCCTGCACAGCCAGGCTGTAGCCTAGCGTGGCTCCAACAGACCAGCCAATGCTGCAGCAGCAGGCGGTGCATGCGTAGTTACCAGAAGAAGAGAGGTTGTTGCTCTATGGCATACAACTAACGACCTCATGCATGCATGCATGACATGTGCGTGCGTGGCTCCAACAGACCAGCCAATGCTGCAGCAGCAGACAGTGGCAGCAGCAGCAGAACAGAGGTCATTTCTCTATGGCATATGTCACTGCAAGCCCAGCGTGGCTCTCACAGACCAGCCAATGCTGCCGCAGCAGGCGGTGGCAGCAGCAGAAGAGAGTTCGTTGCTCTATGGCATGTGTCTGCAAGCCCGGCGTGGCTCCAACAGACCAGCCAATGCTGCAGCATCATGGTATAGTCATGACAGGGCATACACCGTCATGTCAAGTGGAGCATGCGTGGTTAGCAGCAGACGAAAGGTAATGATTATCGTTCGATGGCATGCAACTAACAACCTCACGACATGTGTGTGCGTGGCTCAAACAGACCAGCCAATGCTGCTGCAGCAGACGGTGGCAGCAGCAGAAGAGAGGTCATTGCTCTATGGCATGTGTCTGTCGACTGCAAGCCCAGCGTGGCTCCCACAGACCAGCCAATGCTGCAGCAGCAGGCGGTGGCAGCAGCAGCAGGCGGTGGCAGCACATACAAGAGGTCATTGCTCTATGGCATGTGTCTGTCGGCTGCAAGCCCAACGTGGCCCCAACAGACCAGCCAATGCTGCAGCATCATGGTACCCTAACCCAACACCCTAAACCTAGTCGTGACGGGGCATACAGCTTCATGTCAAGTGGTGCATGCGTGGTTAGCAGCAGACGAGAGGTATTGGTTATCGTTTGATGGCAAGCAACCAACAATCTCATGCATGCACCACTTGACATGTGCGTGCGTGGCTAAAACAGACCAGCCAATGCTGCAGCAGCAGGCGGCGCATGCACGCATGGTAGCAGCAGACAAGAGAGGTCATTGCTCTATGGCATGCAACTAACGACCTCATGCATGCATGCATGCACGTCTTGACATGTTCAGTAACAGGCGTCAAGACGCATTTCATCTGCCGTTGAGTTGACCAGTACTGAGCGGTGCTGCAGGTGTGCCACATCTCGGCGAGTGAGTGAGTGAGTCCCCAAGCACTCTGCAGCGCCTGGGTTGATCAGAACTACAGAGGACGTGCGTGTACAAAAGGTCAGCGACCCTGGGCCTCCACGCCTCCCTTCTGTGAGGCGGCTCACCTTCCGTATCTCATCTGTATGGTATAGTCAGCGCCTGCAGGCAGCGCCAGCTTCATCGTGTTGAACCAGGAGTCACCTGCAGCAGCAGCAGCAGGAGCAGGAGCAGGAGCAGAGCCACAGCAGCAACATTGTTGCAGCAAACCACGCACTCTCTGAAGCGCAGCAGCTTGATGCGTTGGGCTGCTGATGTGCACTTTCAACACGTATGTAGTGCTATCAAATCAGTGAGGTGCTCAGCCTATGCTGGAAAGCCTGCCAGGCCTTAGAGGGCGCTCACGTTGCAACATGCCTGCCTGCATGTCGCTACTAGCAGCGCTGCCAGCAGTCTTGGAGCAAACATTCGTGAGCCGCCCACCTGTTTCTGCCAGGATGCATGTGTCTGATGTCAGCAGCCGCTGCAGCAGACAGAAGCAGCAGCAGCAGCAGCAGCCAAGCGAGATTAGCAAGGAGGCAGACGCGTCACCACACAATCTATGCACGCTGACAGCGCAGCCTGGCACCCCCACGTCTCTACACTCCAAAGGAAGTGAACATACCCATCCCCACCAGGAAATCACATCACGCTTTGCTCTGCACAAACACAAGCAAAGCAGCATGGCACCCTCTCTCGCTCACCTGCACTTGTGCGTACATGGCGCGTGTTGTCAGTGGCTTGTCACCGGGCTGGTCTGCAGTGGCCAGCGGCCGCTCAGGTTGCGGTGTGGGTGCAGCCATGCGCCTGTGGTTGACCAGGGAAGTGGGCTTGGGGGGCACAGCCTTCGCCAGGGCCCGCAGGAACGCCTGAAATAAGTACATCATGTAGGTATGCAAACGTCAATGTGTGTCAGCCTGGTTTGCAAACACAAGCACACTTCGACAATCAGCGTCATCAATGCACGGACCTGCATTCACCGGGAGTCCTCACCCACTCTGCAGACACCATTTGAGCTGCCTGCTACAGCCATGCATTCAACCCCCCTCACCTCCATATTAATGCAGCCGTATGTCTCCCCTCCCTTGATTGTCATCGTGTCAGTGCGAACAGTCACAACCTTGCCAGGCTGCAGCAGCAGCAGTCAGTCACCGCCTGCCAAACCCCCACTGCCAACTCTCACCTCCATATCAATGCAGCCGTAGGTCTCCCCTTCCTTGATCATCACCCTGTCAGTGCCCATAGTCACAATTTTGCCAGGCTGCTGCAGCAGCAGTCACAGGCCGCCTGCCAAAACCTTACTGTCGTTGCCCAAGACAACACCGTGTTGTTGCTGCCAAAAACACAATGATCAAACCTTACCTCCATATCAATGCAGTCGTATGTCTCCCCTCCCTTGATTGTCACCCTGTCAGTGCCCACAGTCACCACCTTGCCAGGCTGCAGCAGCAGGCTGTAGCCCAGCGTGGAATAGTCAGTCCAGGCGCAGCCCACAGCCAGCACCAGGTCTGATGCCTCAACGCTCTCACAGGTGCAGCCGGTGCTGACGCTGCCCCAGTAGTGGCCTGCAGGGGCAGACGGGGTGAACATGGTGTGTGTTGAAAGCAGCCATGCAGCACTGTGAGCACATTCAACAGGCAACACCCATGCACATATGGGGTGACGATACGCGTGTTCAGGCATAGCCGCAGGATAAGAGGGCTGCCCCATGGCCAGCACAGCCCACAGCCAGCACATGTTGAGACACCACAACACGTTCAATGGCTCTTCCGCCATCCCGAACAATAGCCTGCTACCCAGCTGCAGCAGCAACATCAGGGCATGCAGATGATGCAGCAGCTCTCAAACCAGTGCTCGTGGACACTCACATCTACACGTTCACATTCTACATGTGTAACTTTGCCAAATTCGCAAGCCAATGACAGGCTCATTGGACGGCAAAGCAACCAAGTTCACCAATGAACTGCGGGTGGTCTTCAGGGAACAACAGCCTGCTACCCAGCTGCAGCAGCAACAGCAGAGCATGCAGGGGACGCAAAAGCTGTCATGCCAGTGCTCGCCACCACTCGCCTATGAACCAACAGCAGTATCAACTGTACTCAACAGTAGCCATAGCCGGTAGCACTACTAGATTGCTTTTCAAAGTGCTCACTCACCTATGAACTGCGGGTGATCTTCAGGGAACAGCCCCTTGCCGTCAGCAGTGGTGGCCAGCCACCCTTGAAGGCATCAGCCAGCGCAGCAAAGGCAGCCGCCCTGATGTTTGTGATGACAACGAGACCTTTTATGATGTTTTCTCCCCTTACGAGCGTCCCGTTGGCTCCTGACTGGGGTTTCCAGTCCTGTTTGAGTGGAGCATGTAATGTAATGTAACGTAATGCTCGTGCTCACTCACCTATGAACTGCGGGTGGTCTTCAGGGAAGAGCCCCTTGCCGTCAGCAGTGGTGGCCACCCCACCCTTGAAGGCATCAGCCAGTGCAGCAAAAGCAGCCGCCCTGCCGCGTGCCCTCAGCCAGCACATTATATGAGACACCACCACGTTCTTACTGGATCCACCGCCATCTCCAAAAATACTAGCTTACAACCCAACAGCCGGGCAGCAGCAGCAAAGGCAGGGCATGCAGGGGACACAAAGGCTATCAGGCCAGTGCTCATGCAGCCTCACCTATGAAATGCGGGTGGTCTTCAGGGAAGAGCCCCTTGCCGTCAGCAGTCGTGGCCACGCCGCCCTTGAAGGCATCAGCCAGCGCAGCAAAGGCAGCCGCCCTGCCGCGTGCCCTCAGCCGCGGCCCTCCCAGCAGCACCGGCTTGATGGAGACCTCAAGCGCCTGGCAGCAGCAGCAGCAGCAGCAGCGGAACAACAGTAGTTTCTGGTCACTACAGCAGGCCAGCACATGCAGAATCCCATCAAGCATCATAAAAAATGCAGACACGATGCTGCCTGCTCACTGCCTTGTTCTTTCGTCGCCAGGTTTGAACTTTCCACCTTAACGTCTTGTAACCAAAGCGCGCAAGTGGTGCTGCAAGTGCATCGCAGCCTGCCGACAGCCCGCTGTGTACAGGTTTGCTCTTCACATGCACCCCTCACCTTCACAGTTGCTGCCACCGCTGCCCTCATCGACTGCTGGTTGGTGTGGGTGGCGTCCAGGGCAAAGGGAATGGGAGGGTCGATAAAGCTGTGGTCAGTTAGCCCTGCCAGGTTGCAGCAGATAGAAGAAGAATTTGTTACAAGCCACCATACCCCGGTGGAGGGCCGCGAGAACACGGAGCCAGTCTGGTCACCCTCCGCGACGCGCTTTTCAGCGCCTACGTCGCACTACTACCACCGCCGCCGCCAAGTATCTTCAGGTATCTTGCAGCAGATCTCAATGTAAGCCGGCTTCTGGCGGCGCTGTGTAAGCAGCAACACAGGGGCGCGGCAGACAGCAGCAGGCAGCAAGCAGCGATGGCGAGAAGGCGCCGTAGCTTAACTGGTTAGAGCGCCGGTCTTCGGACTGGGAGGTGCGGGTTCAAATCCCGCCGGTGTCGCCCCCTCGCGGATAGGAACCAGTGGCGGTAGGCTCATTCCTACTGTGCTAACCGATGAAATGGGGGGCAAAAGCGCTAAAAACTGGTACGGGCTATGCTCGGTAGGAAGGCGCGTATGGGGTAGAAGGTAGTTAACGTGATCCACCGAGGTGCACGCACGCTTGACTCCCACGGGCGCCCTGAAGGTAAGGCAAAGGGTCGGGCCATAAGCCACCATTCCATAGAGAAATGGTTGGTAGGGCCCAGATGACCCGACTATCCTAGCGGAAAACCGGGCGTGCCGGGGGTTGCTCTTAGAGAGTAACGGCCCTGGATCGCTGATAGTCGCTTCGGCTGCCTTGGCCCATAAACTTACGCACAGAGCCCACCAAAGCACTGTTGCGTACTTCCTATTCCTATCCCCCGATGGCGAGAAGGCGTGCACTGCTCTGATGTTGTGGTTGCATCAGCATGTTCAAAAAGGGAAAAACAGGTGGGTCCGACACACTTGCAATACTGCCCTGTCATCATCAACATATCGCCCATACAAGCCATAGCATCGACGCCATCAGCCCCGCGCCTCACTGCAACGTTGCCCTGTGACTGAAAAATACTCAGCAACCCTGCCAATGTGCAATGGCAAGCTCACCAGCGCCTCGTTGATGCCAAGGTCCATCTGGTGGTGTGCCTCGCCCAGGTGCAATGCCACTGCTGCCAAGTGCAACTGCCACAACCCTGCCAAGTGCAACTGCCACTGCTGCCAAGTGCAACTGCCACAACCCTGCCAAGTGCAACTGCCACAACCCTGCCAAGTGCAACTGCCACAACCCTGCCAAGTGCAACTGCGCAACCCTGCCAAGTGCAACTGCCACAACCCTGCCAAGTGCAACTGCCACAACCCTGCCAAGTGCAACTGCCACAACCCTGCCAAGTGCAACTGCCACAACCCTGCCAAGTGCAACTGCCACAACCCTGCCAACGTGTGATGCCAACGTGCAGTCACCATCTTCGATGGTATGAGAGAGAGAGTAGTTACATGTGGGTCCAGTCACCATCTCAGATGGTATGAGCCACCCCAAAATGAGCACAATGTCAACGCGTGACGAAAGAAGATGAGCACACAATGTAGCCCATTGAGGCCATCCGTTGAGCACAGGGTCTCTCCAGATTGAGCATAAGATTATATCTGAGGTGTGTCAGTGACACACCCCAATCAACCAACAGCATGTGCTGAAGAAGCACACCAACCAAAAAGCATGTTGTCAAGATCACACAGCCAGAGAGATAGGCAGGGCAACTAAGGCGGCAAAAAGGCGGCAGCAAACCAATAATGTGACAGGATGCATGTGTAACTCGTCAAGTAACCTAAACTCATCACGGGCTAGGAGCAACAGCGTCTAAGGCGTCATCTACAGGGACATAACCCTCAGGCTGAATTGGCACACTTTGATGGTCAGGGGACAACCCCAGCAGCACTGAGCGATACAACCACATCTGATAAACCACCACAGCCAAGCCCTCTTGATCCTCACAGTCTAGAATGCGCGGCACCAACTCGTTAGCATAGCGATCTACAGTACCCGCAGGATAGAACACACTAGGGCAGGCACCGCGCAAGTGGTCATATGCAGGGCATTCTAGCAGAAAGTGTTTGGGATCCTCCACATTGTCATAGGTCCCAGTCCGGGCGTGCACGCGTGTGCGCCAAACTGCTCGGCTAGCTGCAACAGGATTAGCACACGAGCACAGTCTACACAACCGCTGCTGCCTGGGCGCCCGAGGGCGGGCATGTCTACCCAGCTGCACCTCCAACTGTGCAGCCCCAGTGCGAAGCCGTGCAAGGCACTGCAACACCCGGAACGGCAAGCATAATTGCATGTATTGAGGTTGTGTGTTGCGGTCAAAAGCAGCATCAGCCTCCATAGGATGCACCAAGGCAGCATGTGTGCACATAGTAACATGATTGCTTGGTGCTGTTCTTGGGTCAGCATCCTCCGCACCTGCATCGGCCCACCCCTGCTTAACCAAGCGTGCAAGGGCAGCAGACACGGCTGTAGCATGCAACTCAAGCCCACATACACTTGCAGCCGTCACCCCAGGCCCACGCCATGCAGCCTGCTGTATAACACAAAGGCGTTGCATAGTGTGCAGCAGATAGTATGTCCAGCAAGTTTTGCAATCACTCAATGCTAACTCCACATCCGACACCCACGCAACCCGCGCAAGACGATCAACGGGCATGGCCCTAAGGCGTTCCCACCAGCGCGCCGCCAGCACAACCCAATGGTGCTGAACAGGCGAGCGGTGAAGATCGCGCATCAGCACATCAATGCTGGAGCGTTGC
Source organism: Tetradesmus lagerheimii (assembly GCA_902809745.2). Classification (NCBI taxonomy): domain Eukaryota; kingdom Viridiplantae; phylum Chlorophyta; class Chlorophyceae; order Sphaeropleales; family Scenedesmaceae; genus Tetradesmus; species Tetradesmus lagerheimii. The sequence goes on along the minus strand of CADDIJ020001197.1, from coordinate 72,765 downwards.
CCAGCCCCAGTCATGTAGCGAAGGAATGACACATGCACCTTGTCGGCTGCAGACATGCGCCACCCTGTGCGCCTGAACAAGCCTGTATGGCACAACTCGGGGCCCCACACATGAGATGCGTATGACATAACAGGCTCAACCATGATGTCAAACATGCGGCACTTCATGTCGTATTGTGTGATGCGTTGCTTACGGAAGCGGCCAAGAGGGTATGCATGGCCTTGAGCCCAGACGCTGCCAAAGCATCAACTGCCGGCTGCAGACCTTTGGTCTCATGCAACACTGCACCAAGGTATGTGTAGCTGCTCTGAATGCTCAGGGGCTGACCAGCATACGTGAACGCAGTTGAGCGCGGGCGTGGCACACGTTTGCCACGGAACACCACCGCACACGTCTTCTTAGGCTGCATGTTGACTTCCATGCCAGTGATCTCACAAAACAACTGCAAGCAATCCAACAAGCATTGCGCGTCTGCCGGCGACTCAGCAATCAAGCAGCCGTCATCCGCATAGAGCAAATCAGGCACATGAAGAGAGCCAACCTTGGGTCCAAGAGGAGCAGAAGCCCCACCTGGAACAGGCTTGCCTCTAATTGTGATCAACTCGTGGTATGTGCCATCCCGATTGAACACATTGTCAACACGTGACAGAAAAGAGATGAGCGCAGCAGTAAACCACACCATGCCAACATGCAGTGCAGCTCACCAGGGCCTCACTGATGGCGAAGTCAATCTGGTGGTGTGCCTCGCCCAGGTGCTGCACCACAACTGCCGCGCAGGTGAACTCCTTGAAGGCACGGTGCTGCTGGCCCAGGTCGGGCAGGCCTATGGTGTGGTGGATGGTGTGGTTGGCGCCATAGTCGTTGCTGTTGGGGCCACCTGTAGGCAAGTGAGTGAGTGAGTGAGTGAGTGAGTTGAACCCGGCAAGCTAAGAATCAGCTTCACCAACAAATCCCGATCGCAAGCAGCAACACAAGGGCTACCCTCAACGCGCTGCTGCTCAGCAGCATCCACCTGCGCTGCATATGATTACATCGCATTACATAATACATTGCGAAGCCCCCACCTGAGATGAAGATGACGGGCAGGTCTTCGCTGTAGCAGCCCGCGCACGCGTTGATGGCGCTGAGCCCACCCACCCCGTACGTCACCACGCACGCGCCCACGCCGCGCCGCCTGCAGAAGCCGTCCGCTGCATAGCCAGCATTCAGCTCATTGCACGTCCTGCCGTGAAGTAGGAAGGGTGGAAGGGACAGACAAAAAGGTGACAGGGACAGACAAAGGACAGCAGCAAAGCAGGGGCAGTGGGATACTGCGTACCCAGCATTCAGCTTGTTGCACGTCCTGGCACCGTGAAGTAGGAAGGGTGAAGGGAAGAGGCAAAGGAAGAGTGAAAGGCACAGCAGCAAGCAGCAGCAAGCACGGGCAGTCGGATGCTGCATACCCAGCATTCAGCTCATTGCATGTCCTGTGGAGTGAAGTTGACAGAAGTGTGAAGGTTGGAAAAGACAGACAAGGGACAGCAGCAAGCAGGGGTAGTGGGATGCTGCTGCAAAGGCAGGGATATGGACGCATGTCACGTGCTGCAAGGGAGGTATTGCCCTGTGCCTAGCCTAGGCGTTGAACGTTTGCAGTAATGTTTGCTGCCTCTGGCCCTTGGTACAGGCAACCTGTGGATCATAGAATACACAGCACAGCGTGTTCTGCCATTCGGTCCAGCTCGGTCAAACACTGGTGCTGCTGTGACCGCGTCCAACGTATAACACGTGATGCGCGTCTATGATTGAAGCTGGCACCACAGTACCGAATCATGTGCTGCATGCCTGCCATGGTTATTCAGTAGGCCCCGCACCAGATCATGTTGAGCTCCTTCTTAGCCTCAAGCTCATCAAGCCTGCAGCAGCACATAAAAGCAACAGCAGCAGCAGGCAGCAGGCAGGCAGCAGCAGCAAGGTAAAAACGAGCTGCAGCATGGCCCAACCACCCCTTGTGCAGGTGTGCATCTACTGCACCGCCTGTGATATGCACAGATTTGCCACACACACATGGAATATCCCCTCCTTTTTGGTGACCAACGTAATAGCATACACAAGTGCAGCAGTATAGTGTGTCACAACTCCACTGAGCGGGTTCACTTACAGTGAGAGGTTGAAGTCTCCAGGCACTGCAAACGCATGGCTGACGCCAATCTCCACCAGTCTTCCCGCCAGGAACTTCCCCAGGCTCACACACTGCTCACGGTGAACTTCAACATCTTCACCACCACCAGCTGCAGTGCTGCTGGCCGATGCTGGTGCATCTTCTTTTGCATGGCGCTGCTGCTGCTGCTGGTTTGCATTTGCTGGGCCCTCCTCTGTTTTCTGCCCATCTGTGTCGATGGCCAGTCTACTCAGTGTGTTGACCATTTCTGCGTTATGGCGTGCAGCGTGTCGAGTAACAGAGCAGCTGAAGCTTTAGTTGTGCATGGGAGACAGCGAGGATTAGTAGGCAGGCCACAGGCAGAGCAGCACCATGCTGCAGTCTTCATCTGCGGCATAAGTTCCAGGCTCTCAAGCAGAGTTAGACACGTTGCAAGCGCTGGAAAGCTAGTACAGATGTGTCAGTGTGTCGCACATGTTGAGGATTGTTTCAAACTGTGTCCTGTGGAGTGTGTTGCTTCTCAAACCAAACGCAGCAGAGGTCGTATGTGGCTGGCAATGCAGTGTGGCTGATTGCTCCTGCTCACCCTCTCTTGCTGCAGCCATGACTTGCGGTACTGACAAGTGGCGAAGCAATCTTTGATTTGAAGATCTTGCGAGGCTTTTGGGCTGAGATCTGCCTGATGCTGCCTAATGCACGGTTGGTGTCTCCAGTGTCCTGCTGCTGTTGCTGCTTATCACCAGCACTCTGCCTGCGATACACGCTTGCACGCTAACAGCTTGATCGCTGTGTAGACGTGATGTGCTTTGGCATCGAGACGTAGGCGCTGCATTGGCACACCGTGTGAGGACACGAACAGTGGCCATGGCACCCGAGGTGTGTCGTCATCTGATTCGGGCAATTTGGCGGTTGTAGTGGCGACATGCGCTCCGTCTGAGCAGCACGAAGCAACAAACGGATGTGACAAATGACTGGACGATTGCAGACGGGGATATCAGCCGGGGTTTCAAAGCCCTAGTCCAGCAACATGTGGGCGGTACAACTGACTGACAGTTTCGCGTGACAGCATTCAAAAGCTGCCCAAGCGGACAACGCTTCGTACGATTCCACGCACCAGCATCTTTGCAGTAACCCGAAACCTTGTGTTTGATGACAACAAACAACAACATGCACATGGTGCCACACAGCTCTTTACTTGCAGGTACAGCAGTTGCTGATCGAGGCCCAAAATGCATCAGAAGGCGCTCTGCCTATGTTTGACATGTCGACTGTAATATACACAGCACGCGTAAGCTCTCTGAGTGTCGGGAGGGTGCTGCACGCTGTCATGAACATGCTGCACCAGAGGCCGCCATGCGCCTGCAGGCACGTTTGTGCCGCTTCCAGTCAGCCGTCTGGCAAGCCACACTGCGATAGCGGCAGCGGCAGCCTGCACACACCTTGCAGGCAGCTGCTGCCTCACTCACTCCTGCCAGATTTTCACAGCTAGGGTTGTTGCACACCACTGGCAGCAGCGCTACAGCTGCTAACGTGCGCACCAGCTGCAGAGATTCTTCGAAACAGCGCTCAAGCTCTTCTGCTGCCGTGCTGCTGCTGCCGCCATGCAACGCTGCTGCAAACACGTAAAAGACCGCCATATCTCTGCGGCTTGCTGCACTGGCCTCACACTCTGCTGCTGCCCTCCACTTTTTGCTGGACTGCTGCAGGCGCAGCAAGTAGCTCCACTTGAGCTGCACACCTGTGCTGCTGCTGCTGCTGCTTGCCATACTACCGCTGGCCGTTGCAGCCTGCTCAGCAGCGTGAACACCAGCTGCTTGTCTTGCTGCTGCTGCTGCTGCGTGCGGTTGCTGCTGCAGCAGTCCTAGCTCGCTGAGCGCCTCACGCAGGAAGGTCACCACCTCAAAGACTCTTAAACGCCAGTGCCGCTGCACCTGCATACAAGTAGCATCCCCTGCGCTCACGCTCTGCATCTGGTTGCAGATCATAGCATTGGTGTATGCCGATGCCCAACCGATTCTGAACGCAGGCACGGCATTCTGTGACGCCAGCAGCAGCTGCGGCCCTACTGCCTCCATGGCATCTGCCAGCTGCACAATGCTGCGCGCAGCCACAACCGCCAGCAGCGCTGCACTGGCACGTGCTTGCAGCTGGTTGCTGCCGCTGCTGCTGCTGCTGCTGCTGCTGCCGCTGCTGCTGCTGTTGAACACTGCTCCCAGGCCTTGCACCAACTTCTGCAGCACCTCATTCATAATGTATGTTAGTGCTACAGGAAGTTGGCAGCAGCTATATCACTAATATCATCAGAGTCCTGCTCAAGCTGCTGGCCTCTCAGCACGACCGCTGCCTTAGTAAACTGCACTGCGCGCTTGACCAGGCTGGTCAGGGCAGACGCCACGCCAGCAACTGCTGCTGTGTTGACCAGTGCTGCTGTGTTGACCAGTGCTGCTGTGTTGAGCAGTGCTGCGGGTGAGGACACCACTGCAGTCACTGCGTGTGACAGCTGCTCGGTTGCGGCCGCCATGTCGCAGGCTTGCAGCTGCGGAGAGCGCAGGCAGCAGTCGATGAAGCGAGCATACCTTCTGCTGGGCAGCTGGTCATGGAATCCTGTGTTGGTGGTTGGGGAAATAGCAAACAGAGCTAGGATGTGGGTAGGTTTCAAGTGCCTGGTCAGATGTCTGTCACAACGATGCATGCCTGGCTAGTTACGCAAGCTGCGGCGAGCATGAACTGCAATATTCTGCAGCAGTATTTTAAAAGTGTCAGAAATTACTGTGTTCATCAGTGCTACAGCCACACATACACTATGTGTACACACACATACAATGGGCTATACACACTGCAGGTAGATAGGCGAGAGCACGGCCCATATGTGGCAGCAGCAACAAATACACCCAGCAGCTGAACTCTTTTGACTGTGAAACCAATATCTGTCCTTTCTGTACAGATACTGGAGAGATATAAGAGGATTCACAGGTAGAGGCAGAGGAAGAAGATATTCAACAGCTGAGAAATCATTTGCATCTGCCTTGTTGCCTGCCGCAAGGCTCACCTCCCGCGTGCACAATGTTGAACCCTGATGCTGCAGCCCTCAGTGCATAAAGCTGATCCAACGCTTTACTTCCCAACACCTCACTGCAGGGGGTTGTTCCACCAGCCCTCGCCAGCTGCAGCTGCTGCAGCGGTGCCGCCAGTGCTTGCAGCAGCTGCAGCCCCGCCTGCTGCAGCACCTCAGGCGGCAGGCAGCTGCTCCTGTTGTACCCGATCTGCGCGACAGCGTTTATCTGTGTGGTTAGCAAGAGGTTGCAGTTGAGCAGCAGAGCGACTGTCTCCCGCTGATGCTGCTGCCACGGTTGCTGCTGCTGCCGCTGCCGCTGCACCTCTCCAGCAGCTAGCAGCTGCAGCTGCAGCACCAGCCGCACTGCAGCTGCTGACAGTATAGGAACATCCGCGTTGAGCCAATTCTTGCCGTTGATCCTATCTCTGCTGGCACTGTATAGCAGCTGCTGCATGACTAGGTTCAGTGCACCTGAGCAAGTGTACACGAGAAACCTGCGCGAGCCTTTCAGAGCACTCTGCGTGTTGCTATTTTCTCCTGAAGATGCTGCTGCATCCAGGTAGGCCTGGCCACCTGGCAGCAGCTGCAGCATGTCCTGATGGAAAGCAGGGATCGGCAGCAGATCTGCCTGCTGCAGCTGCTGCTGCTGCTCGAAGGCATGCTCCTGGTGGAGCGATGCTCCACCAGGAGCATCGCCACCCAAGCAACCATCGGCTGCAGCAGCAGCTGCTGCACTGATGGATCCAGCAGCAGCTGCTCAAACTGCGCTGCTGCAGCTGCATCCAACTTCTGTTGCTCAAAAAGCACACCAATATGGCTGATGAACGTCACCTGCGCAAACTGTGCTTTGACGAGCGCTTGGATTGCGCTGCTGCCGCCGCTGCTGCTGCTTCCTGCACTAGTGCCTGCTGCTGTTGGGGCCAGCAGAGGGGCGATGCGCTGCAGCTGCAGCAGGCTCTGCACTGCAGCACTCAGCGAGCTGCTAAGCAGAGCAGGTGGCACCAGTTCACGTGCGCGGCACTGCACTGCTTCTGTGGTATGCAGCAGCGTCCGCACTGGGTTGATGAGCTGCACAAATGCCTCCGAAACATTGGAGCCGCAGCACTTCTGCCATATGGTGCTCGCCACTGAATGCATGTTGCGGTGCATGATGTCAGCAGCCCTGTGCAGCAGCAGCAGCAGCAGCAGCAGCAGCAGCAGCAACAGCAGCAGCAGCGAAGGTCACGTTAAGGACCAACCAGGACTCGACAAATTTGCAAGAGGCATGGCGCTGGTTGCACCTGGCCTTGGTACGCTGCACTACAGCCGCTTCCCTTTGTCACTATGGCCCACTCGCCCTTACAGCTGTGACCGCTGAACCTCCTAATCATGTGCAGCATGCAAGCGCACCTGCTTACGACAAGCAGCTAACAGTCACTACACCAGTCGCTGCGCGCTTATGCAGAGTGCTAGATGACAGCAATCGCAGCTAACATGCTGCTGGCTGGCACCCAGATCAACTGTGCCACGTACCTGACTGCTCCAGCTGCTGCAGCATTGCTGCTGCCAGTGTTTCTGCTCTGCAGGTCGCCTGACGCGAGATCTGCTCATCCACCAGTAGATACCCCATCAGGGTGAGACACTCGCTGCTGTTTCGCCACAAGCGTGCCACGGTGGGTGAAAATGTCCCCTCATCTGCTTCCCTTGGCAGCTGTTCTAGCTGCAGCAGGTCTGGGCGCTCCAACGTCCATGCTAGAATAGTGCCTGCAGCGTGTGCTGCCTTTTGCCTGAGCACACTACCAAGCAGGCGCCCTGGTTGCAGTGCTGCTGTCCCTGTTCCTGCTGCTGCTGCTGAGGTTGATGGCGGAGGTGAGGTCAGCTGTTCACGCAGCAACTCGCTGAGCTGCGCAAAAAAGCGCAGTGCCTGCTGCTGTCAATACTGTGACTTGCTGCTGCTTTCGGCGCTCAAGAAAGGGTTGCTGCAGCTGCTGACAGACCGAAGGCTCTTGCAGCAGTTCACTGAGACGCCATGCTACTTCTTCTGCTGTTTTCAGAGGGTTCTGCTCCTCTGGGCGCCTGGACGGCATGATGCAATCCTCAACTGCCTGAGGCAGCACTGCCTGATGGCTTACGGTGCTTGCCGCTGGCAAGTTGACACTGACCAGCTCAAAGCTGTGGCTTTGCGAAATACGTATAAATCTGAGCACTTATTGGGGCTACGACGCGCTGTGGCAGCGATGAACAGGCAGCTTCGCAACGTGGGAGCGGCAAACGTTGCGTCAAGGTTGCATGCAAGAGTCACGCATCGACTGTGGCAGTGCTACAGTCAAATATGCATTATAAGTTGCTGTGTGGTGGTGCTTTTACGCACACGGCTCTGAGCCGAGTGACATTTGGTCGCTGGGCCCAAAAGGGTTTGGTCCGAGCAACACTGGTCACGCCAGCCCAAAATTTCCGTAAAAGGAAGAGGTTTTTCGATCACAATGTCATCTACCGCAAGCCTGCTGCCACCTGCGGACACGGTATGGTGTCACCAGCGTGGTGTCACGGTGATTCAACTGCCCGCACACAGATGAACGTGCCCTGATGGTGCACCATTTCAGAGGTCTGTGCAGGTGACCTGGCTTATGGACGCACTGCTGCTGCAGCACAGCAGTACACTACTGGGACAAGTCCCCTACTGCAGTCCCCAGACTCTGGGACTCTGAGAGTAGTGGTTCTACTCATATATGGCCACCCTCACGGATTTAAAAATGAATTAGCTGAAATGAAGCACATATATGTAACTGAAACTTCTGGAAAGTTCTGGAGAGCAACAACACCTGAACGGAGCGGCAATTCACGGTCAACGCCCTGGTGTTATTTACGCGTTTTCGGTCAACGCTGCTTTGACCAAGCAAAACATCATCATCGTCATCATCATCATCATCGTCATCGTCGTCGTCGTCGTCATCATCATCATCATCATCATCATCATCATCATCATCATCATCATCATCATCATCATCAACATCAAATTACCAGATCATCATCAAATTACCAGATCAAGCCATAGCATCAACTCCAAGCAAAACTGCAATAACTTGCCTGCAACTGCATGGATCAACAAGCTAAAGGTCAGAACTTCTTAAGTATTACATTCTTTATATCTCTGTAATATTTTCTTTCACAGATTCGTTGCTGTGCTGACACGGTGTCCAAAAAGCAGGACTGCTGCAGGATTTGAACACTGACCGCACTACATTCCTGCCTCTACCAGCTGCAACGGTGCATATTGACACTGCGTGTTTGTTCCTAGACATATTAAAGCTACCTGTGAGTGTAAACAACTGCTGTAGACATTCTCCTGGCTGTGCTGCTGAGGGACCAGTGCTGTTGCTGCCGCTGCTGTTGCTCATTCCCAGGCATACATGAAGCAGCCTGCTCAAAAGCCACCACCATGCTGTAGAGATGCGCAATACAATTTGATCTGCGCACTTGCAGTTCAGCTGACCGTGCCTGTATGTCGCTAGCTGGAGCTTACTGCTGCAGCAGTGCTGTGCACAGCTGTGACAGTGACAAGGTGGCAAGTGTCCCTAGGCACCCACGCTGCTCCGATTCCTCCTTTCACGCCGCTCTTTCAATAGATCGCACCTGATCAGCTCTCCGTTTGCTGTGGGCTGGCTGCTCTGGCACTGACACTGCTACGTTGTGATTGCTACCTCGCATAGCCCACGGAAAACAAACACAACATCTTACTTTTGATTTTTAAGCAACAAATGTTGACTAAACTGCTGGTATCGAGTCCGCCCAGTAGGACCTCTGGTGCACAGTGCTGCTCGCCCGCAGGCCCTCGAAAAGAGGCCCTTCCACAACTCCCCGCATGTTGAGGCTTGCACGAGATGCGGGAGAGGGCCACAGCTTTCTATTGGTGCCGCGCATGCCTATCATCGCCAATCATAGTCCAGGCAAGGCTTATCGAACTGGGGAGGGTACCAGCGGGCGTGAGGTGGCTAACAGACCTCAACATTTTGGAGGTTTCAGCTTCCGCAACCGGCACGGAGAAAGCTATCACAAATATTTGTGACACTTTGTGACAGTGTCAGGGAGTGTCGGTGACTTTCACTCTGATTGCGGTTCAGTCGTTGAGCAGAGGGTCTAAACCCTCCTTCACTGGCTCCACAGAATCGCTACAGAGCTGAGCAGGGAGGGCTGCTGGGCTACGAACCCTCTGCATTTTGCCACTGCGGCATCGGATACATTTGTCCATTGAGCAGCTTGCAAAGGCTTGCAGCCACACTCTGCAAGTCACAAGGCAAAGCCGGAGCCATAGCTGCCATGCAAGCTGCCATCCGATGATTGACTGTCGATATACACCTCTGCAAGGCGTACAAGTTGTGATGCACAACTTCCGCCCTGTGGCCATGATACACGATCACGATGCTTCTCAAGATAGCAACCAAGGATGTGCCAACCCTGGCCAATCAGGGCGCCATCAACCGCCAGCAATCACCACACATCCCAATACGTCACATCACAGTTTGAATACAGGCCTTGCCCGCAGTTGCCAGGAGGCTACAGGCATGCTTGTGCTGCTTCCAGCCAGCCTGCTAGCACGCTACCCCTGCAGTAGCGGCAATTGCAACCCCCAAATTCTTTGCAGGCAGCTGCAGACGCACTACACACCGCCCACGTTCTCACAGCTGGGGTTGTTGCACACACCCGGCTTTACTTGCGTTCATGCGCCTTCAAGTACCGCTACATTCCTTACACCCGGCCTGCTTGTCCTCACTGTGCTGCCATGTTGCCCACAACTGCATCAAGTGCTTTCCTGCAAGCACCAGGCACAAGCGCAAGCAGGGCAGACACAAAGTCAACCATTGGCAGCCGCTGCATGAATGGCGGTGAGGGAGGGCACGGTGACCGAGCATGGAAGTCATCGCACATGCAAAGCAGGTGAAGCAAGCGAAACTCCCCTCCCCTCAAAGCTCTTCAGCAACACGCTGCTTGCCGCGATGCCCGCCAACCCTCCCCACGTCATGTCAACAGATGATGCTGAGCCACAACCGCTGCAGGCGTCGCTGCTTGATTGCACCAACATGCCACACGCAGCCACTTTGATTGCCAGGTCCTTGCTTCATTCAATGACCCAGCAAGTAACAAGCAGCAGTAGCAGCACTATCACCCAGCACGGAAGCCAAACCAATGACAGCAGCATCACCAGCAGCACATCCATCACAGCATGGCCTCAACTGGCTGCTGGCACCTTGTTTGCAGGCAGCAGCATGGCCAGCACTGTGACCCAGCACGAAGCAAGCAAAAACAGCAGAGTCACCCAAAGCATATCCATCACATCACACCAGCGCCTCACCTTGCTGCTGGCACCTTGTTTGCAGGCAGCAGCATGACCAGCACTGTAACCCAGCGCGGAAGCAAGCAGTGACAGCAGACTCACAGACAGCATACCAAACACACCATGGCCTCACCTTGCTGCTGGCACCTTGTCTGCAGGCAGCAGCATGACTAGCCGCAGCGGCTGCAGCTCATCTTTGCCCGCTGCACGCCCCTTCAAAACAAGCAGCTTCGTTTGCGACCAAGCCCTTGCTCACTTGAATGACGCAGCGAGTAGCAATCAGCTGCTCCAGCAGCACTACCACCCAGCACAGAAGCAAGCAACAACAGCAGAGCCACCGCCAGCAAATCCCTCACATTACACCATGGCCTCACCTTGCTGCTGGCACCTTGTTTGCAGGCAGCAGCATGACCAGCCGCAGCGGCTGCAGCTCGTCTTTGCCCACTGCACGCCCCTCCACTTGGAAGGTGAAGGCTGCTGCTGCCTGCTGGTGGAAGAACTCATCCTCTGGCCGCACATACACGATGACAGGCGCACCAGGCTGCAGGCATGCAAACGCAGACGCAGCCAAGAGCAGCCAAGAGCAGCCAAGAGCATCAGAACCTGGCCAGATGCTAGCTGAGCAAGGGCTGAGCAAGGGCTGTATGTGAATATCATGCAACGGTCAGGGGGTGACCAAGTACAGGCACGAACAGGGCAAATGGTACTACGCCAGCAGTGCAGCAGTTGCAGACAGTTGCAGGCATGCAAACGCAAACGAACGATGTACTGCTCAGCACAGCGATGGCAGATGCAAATGGATATAAGCAGAGATCTGTTTGTGCCACACCTGCTGCTGCGGCTGCTCCCCTTTCTGCTTCTTTGCTGGCTGCTGCTGCTGCTGCTTGCTCCTAGGGCCTGCAGGCGGCCTGCCTGAGCTAGGCCCTGCTGCTGCTGCTGCTGGTTGTCCTGCCAGTGGGTCACTGTACACACGTGTGACCAGCAGATACTGCTTGAACTTGTAAAAATCGCGTACGTCCTGCAGGGAACAGGCGGTATGGGGGATGTCAGCAGCTGAATGGGTGCCCAAGCAGCAACACACACACCGTCAACTTGTAAAAGCCACACACGCCCTGCAGGGAACAGGCAGTGCGTGGGATGTCAGCAGCTGGGTGTGTGTTGTGGTTGTAAGCAGCAACACGCACAGTCAGTTTGGCGTCCTTGCATGCATGTATGCTGTAGCTACTTCAGGATCATCTGCTAAGGTGCGTGCATAGATGTCACAGACAGCAGAGGGTGATGTACATGCAGTTCAAGGCTACTCGCAGCTGGTCGCTGCACTGCCAGCTGGTACCTGCCAGCGGCTACATTTGAGATCTGCTGCTCAAGGAACATGCATAGGTTTCACATACACCCTGGGTGAGGGTGAAGCCACATGCAAACCACAAACTTTTTGCAGCTGGTTGCTGCTCTGCCAGCTGGCACCTGAGGCTCATCTTCTACCGCCCAGCCCACTTCATCAAACAGCGCCTGCACCAGTGGGGGTGCCAGCTGTGGCGGGCAGTTGACTAATCGCTCATTGATGATGAGGCCAGTGCCAGGAGCATCCCACCCCTGCAGAACACATAGCACACAGTGCGCAAACTGTCACATGGTGCTGACATCAGCAGGCATACATGATCATCTATATGATCATACATCTTATGATGTTGATGAGTCCAGCAAGTCCAACAGTGATATCGTTTATGCGAGCGCCAGTGCCAGGAGCATCCCACGCCTGCAAAGCACACAGCACACAGTGCGCCAACTGATGATTCAAACGATAGATGGGTTAATGCTAGCGCAGATTGCGGTGGTTGGAGATCCGCATCAGCACTGCTGAGCAAAATGTGCAGGAACCACAGCATGTTGAACAGAGATAACGATGTGTGCGCTGAAGCGAACATCAAGCCCATCTACTTGAAAACAGCTGCTGCAAGCCCTGCTACAACCAGCATTCCTGCTGCTGTGAGCAAGCACCACTCCACAGCTCCAAGCAATCATGCTTGCAGCACCTTTGTCAGCTGGCTCTTACAACTGCTGCTGGCAAAGCACCAGCCGCACCAACTCAGTGACTATTTCAGATCTTCTTGTTATTCGTGCTGCCGCACCTTTGTCAGCTTTTCCTTGACCGAAGCGTCCTTGCACTTGGCCAGCACGTACTGCCGTATTTGGCCCATGAAGCCTGCCTGCTTATGCTGCTGCGTGTTGAGCACTGTCATTACTGCAATGGGGTCCTCCTCCTCACCAGTGCGCACAACCGTGCCCACAGACGCCTGTGAAACAGCACAAAGTGTATAGTTACAGCAAGTGCAGAGACCAATCAGCGAAGTACGGGAGTATGTTTGCATGCATGCAGAACAGCAGCGCTGTCGGCATGAAGATTGTCGAGTGCACGCGAGTGCTGATCAGAACATCAAGGCGAACACAGGATGAGAAGCATAGGTAAGGCATTGGTGACTACCAGTGCAGGAATTTTCTATGTCCATTCAAATTCCATCTGCTACAGCATCTGCTGACTGTTGAGCAGCTGTGTCTGCGCTGCAAACCCCGTGACTGCTGCAAGGTGCAGCAGCATGACTGCTGCCGGCTGGCAGCGTTGCTCTGGCCCCCACACTATACAACAGCTGTTGCGAGCAAAACAAGCAGAAGATAAATCGTTGACAAGCCTGTATATGGGCCGCCTGCAACATACCTGTGCTATAATCGTTTCCACCAGGGGGCTGCTGTCATACTGCTGCCCATCCAGGTACGTGTGCAGCAGCGCCTTCAGGCCGTGAAAGTCTGACTCCTTTGGATCGAAGAACTGAAAGTTTACGTCTATATGGTCAAATGGATCCTCGTCTGGGCTGTCCTCGTCCTCTTGCTCGCCAGACACTTCAGGAGCAGAGTCATCCTCACTGCTGCTGCTGCCCTCGCTGCCGCTCTCACTGCTTGCTTCTTCGGAACCTCCACCGTTGTCGTCCGACTCCTGCTCTTCGTGCTGCGGCTCTTGCTGTTCCGGCTCTGCCTCAGCAGCCTGCTGCGGCTTTTCCATGGCCTTGCGCTTTCCCATGGCTGTTCACCGCTTGCAGACTCTTCTCTCGACACGTTCAAACACATCCTTATGCAGCGCACCGCATCTAGCTACAGGCAAAGCAAGCTAGGGCTTTGTAACAAAATCAGCTGCAGTACAAGTGTGACAACGGTTTATTAAAGTTGATATCCATGGCAAGCATTACGATCAATGCACGCCCTTGAGACAGTAAGTGCCCGAGATTGGAGTTCATGTGCTGTGTGTGAGACCCAGTGTTCCATGCTCGATCAAGGTGACCAGCACAAGCTCATACTGCTGTTGAAGGCATCGTTGGTCTTGTAGCTGCACATGGTACAGCTGCCCCACAACATGCGTGCATGTGACTGCTGCTGCTGCTGCTGATGACACAGCAGGACGCTGAGGACACATCGGGGCGAGCTTTGCTGTCTCACCAGTATATCTTGGATAACGAGAGGATAATCGGTCGGTGGTGCTGGCTGTCTGTTCAAGCGGTCCAACTAAATCAACCGGTCTCTGAGCTGCCGCTTTCAAATCAGGACTTTTGCTGATGTGATCAGTGTCATGGCTGCTGGTTTGGCCAAGGTGTACATCTATTATGCTGAGCGCGAAGCACTTGTGTCGCAGGCACTCTCGTGATCTATGATTTGATGTGCAGAGACAGGGCTCGGGCAGTTTCGGTGTCTTGGAGTTCGCAACATCCAGGTACGTTGAAGACCACTATAAATACATAGTGTTGATCAACTCTATGCATTGCCGTGCTCTATATGGGCGGTGCGCCAGCGAAACCAGTGCCGGGTCCGCGCTGAAGTCAAATGCCGCAACAGTAAACGACGGACCAACGGCCGGAAACCAAGTTGTTCCAGACACTAACTGAATTTACTGCGCCATCTACATGCTGGCACCCTTCGTGAAGGGTGGTGATCAGCGTGGCGGATTTACAATGCTGGCTCTGGATGTTGCAGCCACCGCGTTTGTAGGGTGACACTGCATCAGCCGACAGTGCTACACGCCGCAACACCAGCAAGTACACAGCTTTGCAATGACAGCAGATCACTGCCACCACACACGCCGCTGCGGCAGCGTCACTGAGCACCACAATCAGCTAGCTGGCGCGGTAACACAACCTTTACCTTGAGTCCAGGATCCGCGTGAATTTGGTCACTTTACAACTATGTAGTAGTGCTCCGACTCATATGATGCAAACCAAATGCACATCAACACGCCAAACACCCGTTCCCACACCTGCAGCCAGTGTGATTACCAGGCTACTGCAGCCCTGTACAGACTCTGCAAACCAACGCTCGATGCTGCCTCTGCTTTGCCAGCTGCATCCCTAAACACGCAACACCACTGTCCACCAGCAGCAAGTGTTGCTCAGGCTGAGGCTAGGTGCTGCAGTCCCGAAAACAGCTTGGCTTCGAGCAGAAACGGCTGAACTCGGACCTTGCATCTGCTGCTGTTGTTGCTGTGGCTTACACCTCCTGCTGACATGCAACTGCACCTCCTTCCCAACCAAAACAGTCGCATCACCACACCCTGACCGAGTCCTTGCGCACACACAGCTGGAAGCAAGCGTGCAAGGAAGACAAGGCAGACAGCAACGAGTAGTATGCATATCCCTCGGGGCGCCACACCGCAGCCTGCCACGTCGAGGCGGAGTGCTGCTGCTGCTGCTGCTGCTGCTGCTGCGGTTTACACCTCCTGCTGCATCCCTCTGCGCCACACCACTGTCCACCGGCAGCGACTGTTGCTGAGGCTGTAGTTAGGTGCTGCAGTCCCGCAAACAGCTTGGCTTCAAGCAGAGACGGCTGAACTCACACCTTGCAGCAGCTGCTGCTGCTGCTGCAGCTTACACCTCCTGCTGACATGCAACTGCGCCTCCTTCCAACCATGACCGCCACATCACTGCGTCCTGACAGTCCATGCGCGCACACAGCTGAAAGCAAGCTTGCAAGGAAGACAAGGAAGACAGCAACGGGTAGTATGCATATCCCTCAGCGCCACACCCACCACAGCCTACCGCCTGCCGCGCCGAGGCGGAGTGCTGCTGCGGCTGCTGCTGCGCCCGCTGCTGCTGCTGCTGCTCCTGGAGCTGGACCTCCCGCGCCCCCTGCTGCGGCTGCTGCTGCTGCTCCTGCTGCGGCTGCTGCTGCTTGTGCTGCTGCGGCCCCTGCCGCGGCTTCTGCTGCTGCTGGGGCTGGCTGCCCTGCCGCGGGAGGGGCGCTTGGGAGGGGATGCATTGCGACGCCCGGGTGGGCTGCGGCCCTGTTGATGCGAACAGTGCAAAGCAACAGCAGCAGTGTAAGGCATTTGCATTCCGCGTGATTGCAAACATAATGCAGCAGATGTAGCATTTGAATCAACTAGCACTCCAGAGTAACGACGCTTGTCACAAGCATGCAATGCAACGCTGCATGCAGCAGGCAGTCATGCACGATGCAGAGCTGCAGACCTGTACTGCTCCCGCACATACATCACATGCATGCAACATACACTTCACAGCTTGCAAAAAGATGTAAGCAACTTGTGACCTCTCGTTGTGACACATCAAGCATGACACAACTGTTGACGCCAGCACACAGAGCACGCAAACACAGCACTGAGTACAAAGCTGCATCAACACAAGCTCTTACCCACTGGGCTCCTGCGCCTCACACATAGCACGCAAAAACAGCACCAAGTACAAAGTGAAACATGTTGTGTCTGTATCAACACAAGATCTCTCACCCTTGCGGCCACTGGGCTCCTGCGCCGCACAGGGCTGGGGCTCCTGCGACCACCCACGCGGGGTGGTGGGCTGCGGCCACCCGCACGCTGCTTGCGAGCATACATTCAATGCATGCAACACACACTTTACAAAGCTTGCAAGGGGCATTGGCAACTTGTGACGCCTCGTGTAACACGTTGAAGAAAATGCTGCCACAAATGCTGCCAGGTACCAAGTAAACATGATATATATTTTTCAGCACAAGGTCTCACCCTTGCAGGCACTGGGCTCCTGCGCCTCACAGGGCTGGGTCTCCTGCGGCCACCTGCTCGCTGCTCGCACGCATACATGCAACACACACTTCACAGCTTGCAACGGGACATCGGCAACTTGTGGCGTCTCCTGTGATACGTCAAAAATGACGCAACTGACCACCAGCACACATAAAGGTAAAGCACGCAAACAAAGCACCAAATACAAAGTAACATGTTACATGACACAAGGCCGCACCCTTGGCCACTGGGCTCCTACGCCTCACAGGGCTGGGGTTCCTGCGGCCACCCACACGGGGTGGTGGGCTGCGGCCTTGTGATGTCTCGTCTGACACGTCAACAATGACGCAACTGCTGCCACCAGCACACATAGCACGCGTAACACAGCACCAGATACCGAGTAAACATGTTTTTGTCTCATTTCCCCCCTTTTCTCTGCTTATTTTGTGGCAGCAAAATGCTTATTTTCGATATCAAGGGCTCACCCTTGCGGCCACTGGACTCCTGCGCCGCACAGGGCTGGGGCTCCTGCGGCCACCCACACGGGGTGGTGGGCTGCGGCCGCCTGCCCTGCCAGGCAACTTCAAATGTATCATCTGACACTGAAACAACCACAACTGCTGCCGCCAGCACACATAGCACGCAAACACAGCACCATATACAAGGTCAACACGTCACATTAGCATCAAATTGCACCAACAAACGGCCTCACCCGTGCAGGAACGGGGCTCCTGCGCCGCACAGGGCTGGGGCTCCTGCGGCCACCAGCGCGGGGTTGTGGGCTGCGGCCGCCTCCCCTGCCGGGTGGCGAGGGTGAGCGGCGGCGCGGTGGGCTGCGGCCGTAGCCGCCACCCGGCCTGCCCATGGGCCTGCAGGCAGGAAACATCGGACAGCAGAATGGCGGTTGAACCAATGTATAATAAATAAATTAATAAATACATGAATGCCATCCGGCCTGCCCATGGGCCTGCAGGCGGACGGCGGACAGCAGGGTCGAGTAAAGAAAAAGCCCAATAAAAGCCATGCAGGCTTATGGTGTTTTGATTATTTTCAAATAAAAGCCTGCCAGGTGGCGAGGGTGAGCGGCGGCGCGGTGGGCTACGGCCGTAGCTGCCACCCGGCCGGCCCATGGGCCTGCAGGCAGGAAACATCGGACAGCAGAATGTTGTTTTGGATACATGCACAGAATCAGGCAACACACCAGCAATAAGTCCGTCAACACATGGACAGCAAGCGATGACACGCCACCAACAGCGCTGCTCTCACTTGCAGCCCTCACGTGGTGCGGAGGGGTACCTGCCCTGCTCCCCAGCTGCACCCCTGGACCCTGAATGTATCAAATAGCTCTCTTGGGTCCAGCCAACAACACACAACACCACCAACACGCTGCTCCCACCTGCCGCCACCGCGTGGTGGTGAGGGGTACCGTGCCCCACCCCTGAACCCAGGCGAGCCATCTCTGCCGCCCACACGCCGCACATCTGGCCGCTCCCTGTCCCTGCCCCCACCCCTGCCGGGGGGAGAGCGGCCTCTCAAGCCCCCTGGGGCATCCCGCGCACGTTCGCGCTCGCGGTCTCGCTCCCGAATGTCACGTGCGGGTGCCGCACCACTGCGGTCGCGGTCGCGGCCACGGTCGCGTTCACGTTCGCGGTCGCGGTCTGCGAGGCTCGCTGCAGCTGCTGCGCTGCGGTTGCGCGGGGACTCTGGTGGGGCTGGCAGCCGTGCGGGCAGCTGCACTTCGGGACGCTTCTTGGCAGTCAGCACGAATGCCACCCTGGCAATGCAGCAGCAGCAGCAACTTGAATTATCAAAAGGTGTGACATGGCGGGCTACACCTCCAGCAGCCAGTCTGAAAGCCATTTTGGTGGCAACAGCAGCGGCAATTGTTGGCAGCAGCCCTTGACTGTGCTGGACACTACTGCTATCACTGCAATGGAGCTTTTGGATAACACTGCAGCGGGTCACTCACTGGATGATGGCTCCGTCCAGCTGGCCACTGCCAACTTGATAACTGCTATTACTGTCATGGAGCCTTATACTGCGCCTTGCTGCAATATATTGAGTTGATTACATGCGGGATCGTTTGCAAACCGAAGAACACTGCAGCGGGTCACTCACTGGATGATGGCTCCGTCCAGCTGTCCGCCGTCCATGTAGTCACGCGCACGCTCCGCCTCCTCACGCGTCTCATACTCCACCACTGCAGCAGCAGCAGCAGGAACAGCAGCAACTTGAGTATTGTATCACGCTTAAGCAACCAGTGTGTGCATGTGTTTCCCTGCATGCACGCGCAGAAGCAATGAGAGCTGTACTGTCCTGCCGTGCACCACAGCGCAATGCACTCAGCTGCACCACAGCCATAACGAGGAGCAAGCACAGACGATACCTCAGCACATACCCCCAGATGCACCCCCTGCATCACTTCACTCCACACAATGCATCATGTTGTTGCAGCAGGAGCACTACCCCTGCCAGGTAGCAGCCTGGCTAGCTGCTGTTGCTGCTGCATGTTGAACTGTTGCTGTTGTTGTTGAGCCCGCTGAACTGTTGCTGCTGTTGCTGCTGTTGTGCAGGCTGATCCATTGCTGCTGTTGCTGCTGTTCTGCAGGCTGATCTATTGCTGCTGTTGCTGCTCTTGTGCAGGCTGATCTGTTGCTGCTGTTGCTGCTGTTATGCACGCTGATCGGCCGCTGCTGTTGCTGCTGCACGTGCACGCTGATCTGATCTGCGCACCTGCGTAGCCCTTGGACAGCTGCACACGTTCGTCAATCGCCAGCGCGCAGCTTGTGATGCTGCCGTAGTGTGCAAAGATCTCGCGCACGTGCTCCTCGCTCACGTTGCGCGTGAGCTTGCTGATGTGCAGCTTGCGCGGCAGCTGCTCAGCGCCTGAGCCGCCAGCATCCTTGGCCTGCACGCAACAGCGCAGTCGAGCAGGAGTCAGGTGCATTGTCTCAAATGTACGGTGGCGCAGGACACAAAGTGATGTGTGCAAAGGACACAAAGCACATGCTGGGTCACACACAGGATGTCTTGTCTACTAGAGTATGGGGCAAACGTGTCTCAAAGATAGGGATGGGCCTATATCTCAAGCAGTAGATCAGCTTGCGCTGCAGCTGCTCCGCGCCTGAGCCGCCAGCATCCTTGGCCTGCACGGCAGCACGGTCGAGCCAGGGTACAGTGCATTGTTGACCTGTTAGTTGTCTGTCCTGTGTATGCTGCTGCTGTCCATCCACCAACTGCCGTCGCTACGCAGCACAGTGCACTCACAGGTGCTGCCTTGTCGGCGTCTGCTGCACCACGCTTGAGCTCAGTGCGTGGCTTCTCGGCCTCTGTTGCCTCCTCAGCTGGCTTGCCACGCTTCAGCGGTGCTGGAGACCTAAGCGCTGCTGGGGACCTGCCGTGGCGAACAGTGACATGAGCATGTGTTGAAGTATGGAGAACAGAGCAACGCAGCAAGAGGCAGGCAGCTGTCAGCTGCTATGATGTGGGTTTGTATGCCTGTTGAAGCGTGATCCCGCCTGATCGTTATCAATGAACGTGATGTTGACCTCCAGTTATAGAATACATGGCGCAGAACTTGCACTATGAGCTCCTGTATGCAGGGGGTGCAGAGCAGCAGCAACACACCTGGACCTGCTCCTGGAGTCACTGGACCCGCTTGATCTAGAGATGGAGCCACCAGATGACTTGGATCTACTGCCAGACCCCTTTGAGGCGCTAGGTGAGGAGGAACGACTCCCGGATGGCGTGCTTTTCGCCATGTTTGCTGTGATCTGCTCTTGGTGTACTCAGCGCTTCATGTAGCTGTGATAAGAATTACTATCAGCATCAAACCAGGAAGTAAATGATAACTATACGCACGTTCAAGGAAAACTTTTGAACTGCGACGAAGCACCACAGGAGCAGCAGCTGCGGCAACAGTGCCTAATCCTTCGCAGCACACTTTGTGCATACTTTAGCATTGCAAAACGCTGAACGTCTCGAGCGCGTGTTCAGCAGGTCTATAGGTTTTGTCACCACACTCTGTCATGACAGGCTTGAATTCTGTCTCGTGGAGCGATGAACATTACTCACCTCAGCGTCAACGAATAGCCCACAACGTTTCCATGCACTCAATGTCACAGCTCACAGCCGCTGCCGGGACGCAGCCACGCTATGATAAGACTGCAGCAGTACACACTGCAGCAGTACGCGCCTGTGCATCAGACACCCAGAGCACTGTTTGCAATGGCCCGGGTGCAGAAGACGTGGGAGGGATCTGGCATGCAACTCATAGCGGAATATCAAGGAGCAGTGGACAGCAGGCGCATACAGCAGCTGGCAACAGTCGTCACAGTGAGTACAGCAAGCACTGCAACACTTTTCGCTGCCTGGCTGGTGGTGGAAACACACACGACACTGTTGTTACATTCTGTCTGTCTATTGCAGCCACAAGAGGTCCATCAGACGCTAGCTGTTGGAGCCCTGGACCAGCAGCAAGCACAGCAGGTACGTTCCAACACATTGGTAGCAAGCAGTGCAGGTCGCAGTAGCTACTGCTATAGAGTGACCACCAACACGAGTCAGGCCTTCATAATATTGCAATCGCGTGCTCCTGTTCTTATGTGCGGCATGTGGGCTGTACATACCAGCACTTCTGGCAGCAAAACACGCCAACACAAGTGGGGGCTTTGATGTTCGTATGCTTACCTCTGACATGCGCAACACAGGGTGGGTATCCCATACCAGCAGCACTGCAGCACAGCAGCAGCAAACATGCAGCTGCTACATCTCAAGCTGTGCCTAGCACTGGCAGCAACAGCAGCGGTGACGCGGATGTGCCAGAAGGTGTCAGCCCAGAGAGCTGGGCAGCGCTGCTGCAGACTGCTAAGGACCTAGACGTCCGAGGTACGCATGCCAGGCAGCCTGAGCAGCGCTATGTGTGAGCATACAAGGCAAGACAGCAATGCAGCCGTCATATCCTGCAAGCAGCATGAGCAGATACACACATCAGGCAGCCGAAGCAGCGCTGCGCTTGAGCATGCAAGGCAAGAGCAGCATCGTAGTCGTCATGTCCTGCAAGCAGCATATGCACACACACATCAGCAAGGCAGCCTGAGCAGCGCTGTGTTTGCATGAAAGGCAAGCATGAGCACACACATCAGCAAGGCAGCCTGAGCATTGCTGTGCTTGAGCATGCACGGCAAGAGCAGCAACGCAGTAGTCATGTCCTGCAAGCAACGTCAGCACACATGCGTCAGCAAGGCAGCCTGAGCAGCACCTGGTTTCAGCATGTACTGGGCACGAGACACAGCATCGCAGCACAGCAGCGTGAGCAAGCAGTAGCTCTGCACGAGCAACATGCCAATGCATGGTTGTTGGTTGCATCTAGAAGCAGGTGCTGGGTCTCTCCTGCAAGTGAAGTCAACACACAAGGGGGCCAGGGTGCTGAAGCAAAACAAGCAAAACACCATACCCTCAGCTGGCTGATCTGCTATTGACAGAGCTGACCAGCAAGGTCAAATAACAAGACCTGCTCCGTCACTCATCACGTTACACTGCTGTGTGTGCTTGCTGTAGGTGTGTTTGACCCAAAAGTCAACAAGCTGCGCAGCAGCATGATGCAGCAGGTCAAGGCGTTCCAGGAGCTGCAGCAGCAGCAGCAGTCGCAGCAGCAGAAGCAGCCCCCAAAAGGGGCCTCGGGGCCTGCCGTTGGCTCAGAACCCGCAGCAGGACCTGCAGAAACGGTGAGGGGACACCTGCTGCAGTTGCTGCATAGTTGTGGCGTGTTGAAAATGGGCAGGCTGGCGCAAGCTGCCTGCAGTGCGGGGGTCAGCACACTGCTGCAAGCCCAGCCACAACTGCATGTATCTGTACTTTTACAACCGGTTTCAGCAGTGCATGCCTATCTTAAACAAAACTAGACACATTGAGGCTTGCAGGAAGGCATGGTAAGTCTGGTAGCAGTGCTTAGCACCTTATGTATGGTACAACCAGCAGACCCCTTTGCAGGACACTGCCACCCTGACGCATGTACGCCTTGTTCGTGCTTGCAGCAGCCCACAGCATTAGCAGCACCAGGAGCAGCAGCTACTGGACAGCAGCAGCAGCAGCAGCTGAGTTCAAGCAGTTTGGCAGGTCGGCTGGAGGCAGCCTGTCAGCAGGTGATTGCCTCACTGCCTGTGCAGCGCAAGCCACGCACAGCCGCATCTGTTGCGTCAATCACCTCGGGTGCAACACACCGAACAGCTTGGACCAGCAGGACACAACGGGCAGGCACAGCAGCAGCAAGCGCAGTGCCACGACAACGACAACCGCAAAGCGTTGTACACCTGCAGCAGCAGCAGCAGCAGCAGCAGCAGGAATTGCCGTTAGGCAGTTTGCAGGAGCAGTGCAGTTCAGTTGCTGGTGCTGCCAGCAAACTGAGCAGGAGTGCACTGCAGCAGCTGGAGCTGCAAGCAGGGTCGAGTAGATGTGCATGTTCTGAGGACGGCTGCAGTAGCAGTGGCTGCAGCAGTTGCAGACCAGCTGCTGCTACTGCACCTGCCGATGCATCAACTGCACTCACGCTTGGAGTCCTGGCGTGGCAGCAGCAGTCAAGCAGCAACAGCAGGTGCACCGCTCAGCAAAGTGGGGGTAACGCAGTGGGCTTAGGTACAGAACGGGGATGTAGCACCAACAGAACGGGCTGCAGCGGCCGTTCGGGACATAACGGGAGCAGTGGCGGCAGCAGCTGCTGCCACAGCCCTGGTGCGGTGTTGACCCAGCAGTCAAACAACAAACAGCAGCAGCAGCAGCAGCAGTACACAGTGCGTCTGGAGCAGGTGCAGGAACATAACGCAGAAGGTGCGCTGCTCGGAGTACAGGTTTTCGACAAGGCTGGCAGTGACACTGTCTAACTGCAAGGGACTGCTCTGCATGTAACAGTAGCCGATGGCCAGGGTCTGTCTGAGAAACTATCGGCGCCAGTGCATTGGTCTACTGATAAGCCTATTCAGTATCAAACCTACAGGGGTGCTATAGCAGAAGGGCAGCGGCGCAATGCCAGAGCGGCTGGCGGCACGTATCGTAGGCTGCAACTGCATGCTGCCAGCTTTGAACTGACTGAAGGTGCGCAGCTTGCATATGCCTGGTGTCCAGGATCCGTCTACATCAGTGCTTTGGCATGTGTGTACGTTGTGATGTACGCAGGTGTGCAGCAGCGCAAGCCGCAGCAGCGGCCAGCTGTGCGCCACAGCCACGGCAAGAGCCTTGCTGCTTGTGTAGCTGAGCTGACAGCAGCAGCTAGGCCAAGCACGCCATCAGACCAAGCTGCAGAGTCAGGTAAATGTCAAGGTTTGACCGTGCTCGAGTTACGATTGTCACCATGCTTTGACACCTGCTTGCAGCTTGTGAGAATTTAGCAGCACTCGTGATGGCAACTGCTGGCTTGGCGTGACACTGGGCAAGCTGATGAATGGTGCAGATGACTGATTGGCTGCAGCACCTGCTGCATGGGACTGCGCCGACTCTACTGCAAACTACTACTTGCTGCTTCTGCTGCAGTATCAGCGTCTGTCCAGCAGCGGCTGTCTCCAGCCGCCTGTGAGTCCTTCCAGCAGTCGGTGGCAGCAGCAGTAGACAACAGCCTGAGGCTGTATAGGCAGCGGCTGCAGCAGGCGCAGCAGCAGCTGCTGCAGCGCGAGCTGGGTGGTGCGGCGCAAGGACAGGATGATAACAGCAGCAGCAGCACATCATCAGCACAGAAGCAGCAGGAACAGTGCGGCACTGAGGCAGCAACACAGGATGTGGGCAGTGGTGTGGCGGCAGACACGGCTGCAGGCAGTTGTGGCGCTGACTACACTGACGGCTCTGGAGTGCAGCAGCTTGAGGGTTCAACCCGGGCTGCAGGGGGTGATGGCGGCGTTGATGCTGCTGTGCTGACGATGCAGCAGCTGGTGGCGCTGCTGGCCAAGCGCGACGCGCAGCCTGAGGACCAGCAGGAGTGGCAACCAAACGACAGGTGAGCCAGTGTAAAGGCTTTCATTCTACGTGATTGCAAAATAATGCAGCAGATGCAGCACCCACATGGCTAATTGCAGAGCCACAGCCTCTGCATTGGTAATGCATTGCTCAGTGTGCGGCCTGTTTTAGCGGCTTGTTCTGCCCTCAGGCACTGCCTTTTGAGTGTGTCTGCTGTTTCTTTCAACGTGGCACGTCCTGCTGCTGCTCTGGCCGCGCAACTTCATGTTGCGCCTGCTGTCCCCGTGTGGAGCACCTCTACTGACCCTGCACTGTGCACGTTCTAATGTGTTCTTTGACATTTGCTTGCAACCGCAGCAGCAGCAGCGCAGCATCCGGCACGCCAGCGCAGCAGCAAGTCAGTGCCACATCAGCAGCCAGCCACAAGGTGGCAGCAGCACAAACCATGTCGCAGCTGCTGGCAGCAGCCAACGAGCACCTACGTGCTGCTGCCGTGGAGTTTGGAGGTGATGCTGCTGCTGCTGCTGCTGGCGCCAGCGGCAGAGGCAGCTTGAGGCTGGATCTGGGTAGGATTGCAGCTGTACATCACATGGGAAAGGCCCGGCAAAAGACAGCGCGTAGTAATGCAAGCGGGGCAAGCAGCAGCAGCAGCACCAGCAGAGGGAGTGCTGCTGGGACCAGCCGTAGCACCGGAGAAGGTAGCAGCCGGCAGCAGCAGCAGCGGGTGATGCTGCCGCCACCGAAGCCTATTGCACCTGCTGACATCCTTCCTGGTGCGGCCCGCATCAGCTGTGCTGGTTCTGTTGCGGCTATCGCACGCGTCAGCAGTGCAGCATCTGCTGCTGCTGCTGCTGGCGCCACACCCCAGCAGCAGAGGCGCGGTAGTCTACTCACGCCAGCTACATCACCACCAGCAGCAGCCGACACCAGCAACAGCGCTGCAAACAGCAGCAGTGCCGCACTCAGCCGGTTGCCAGCTGGTTTCAAGGTGCCTGCGCCTCGCCTGCAGGCACCTACAGCTGAAGAGCTGGCGTCAGTGCCGCTGCCGAGCCTACCTGAGCTGCTTGACTTGAGCCACGAGCCTGCCAAGGTGCTGCAGGCGCGGCTGTCGCGCGTGTGGGCTGTGCTGGAGGTGCCGCCTGATCAGCAGATGGACATGGTGCTGGGGTGAGTCAACGTTATAACATAGTTTGAATCCTTGAGCAGAATTGATGAATGCGTGTGTCAGATATGGTTGATTAGACGCATTGAATGGGTGTAGTGATGTGTTGTAGGGTTTGGTTCGCAAACAGCCGACCAAGCATATGCATGCTTGCCCGCGTTGGGGTCCTGATGGCAGCCTGTGCTGCTGCTGCTGCTGCTAGCGTGCAGGTACACTTCCCGCGCTGCTGCCTGCCAATTTGAGGCTGCCCTGTCAGCCTGGGAGGCAGCTGCTGCTGCTGTGCTACAGCGCGAGGGCATCTTGAGCCAGCTTGTGCAGCTCAAAGCAGCAATGCAAGACGTGCGGCAGCAGCAGCAGATGTTAGATCCATCAGAGAAGCACGATACAGTGCCGCTGCTAGGCCTTGATGCTCAGCAGGTTCGCCAGCTGTTGTGGGCGTTTCTAGCAGCGACTGAACAGGTGAAAGTGGCATCTGGCTTGCTGTATGACGCCACAGGGCAGCAGCTGGTGGTGGGGGCGGTGCCGTATCCGCGGCCGGGTGCTGTTGTGTCAGCTGCGCAGATGCAGCCCGTTCTTGACGAGGCATGGGAGCTGTCAGGAGCTGCTGTGATCAACTGTGCTGCTTGGCATGATGCACGGCAGACTGGCTGATTGGTGGTGTTATGCAGCACCAGTCCCCAAGGCTTGGGAGATGCTTTGAATCCCAGGCCTGCAGCATAGGCTGGGTGCAAGATCAAGCAGGGTTCGGATTACTTTGAAATAACCTATGCACATTGGGAAGCTGGCTGCCTATGTAATCAAGCAATGATCACATTGAATGCAGCATGACTGCATGCTGCTTGGCTGTTATTGGTACTGGGAGAGTGTGTGCCTTTTCCATCAGGTGTTCCTCTCTCAACCATGTTGGCTTCTTCTTTCAGAAAATCAGGCTACCCATACGCACTGCCAGGCCCCTGTGCTGCGTTGTCATGTCACGAGTTCGCCAGGGGAGTTCGTCGGTTGTAACATATGTGGAGGCGCACCAGATTACGTTGAAAGTCAGCTGTAAGATCTCATATCATGTTGGAGTGCAGCTTGTATAAGAATTTGAGCGAGCAAGCGTCACCTCAATCTCTCAAGGCAGACTCGTCGATGGTGCCAACAGCAAAAGTGACTCCAACTGGTGAGCGTAGTCCAGATTATTGCATAAACAGTTATATCGTCTCCAATAGTGGTGTACAGCTACGCATGCGCCAATCAGTAGCCTGTGCACCTCATTGGGTTGCTGCTCAGGGAGGCCACGAAACAGAATCTTTGGCGCAAATACACGTTTTGTACAGGTATTATATAACCTTTGGGCGTCTGAACGCCGGTCAAGATCTTGAACAAGCACGGTCGGAGAGTACGGGCAGAACCGAAGCAGAAGGCTACGGTCAAGGAGGTAGGATTGCCGAAGATACAAGCCATCTTCAGCCACCCTCATAAGCTATAGCACTTGAAATTAGTTGCTCGTATACTTTGTGCTTACACACATTCACCTTTAAGCTCAATTACAGAACACTGCGATTCTGCTCTACCCTCTTGTTGCGCAGAGCTCCTTCAAATAACCTGCAACCACGAGAGCTCTTCACCTTCTACAACATATTCAAAGCCGATTGCTCGCTATGGCTCCAGTTCTCAGCACGTCCATGGCGCTGATGGGCCTGTGCCTGCTGTGTGCAGCCATGGTGAGCCAATCTTGCTAAAGCAAGCATGACGATGTCGCTAGAAGCGCAACTATATAGCGAGAGTTCTGCTCCTGCAGTAGCTGTGTGCTCTTTGCATCCTGCTGACTGGTGCTGGTGGGCGGGTTCGGCGTGTCTGCATTGCTTGCTGCTCTGTGCGGGCAGCCACAGATGAATTACCCAATTTTGAGATACGGCCTTTGTTGTATGATAGCGTATGATCTCAGCCGCTGTACTGGCACTCGTATCGCAACCCCCCTCGACCATCCTGCTGCTGCCCGCCAACTTGTCCGACCTTCGCAGAACGCACATGCAGCCTGCTGCACCAGCGGACAGCCCACATACAAGGGCAAGGAAGTCAACTTCGTTGGCCTGCCCACATGCAGCGATGGACCTTGCTCAGGGCCAGGGTTTGACTACAGGGGAGCAGGTGCCAGCGAATCCCCTAACCCACACTCCTGCTGCGACACTGACAAAGCCCGCAGCGCTTTCATGTACAACCCACAAGCAACCCTGAAGGGCGCTACTTGGCCTCCTATCATGAAGTTCCCTCACAAGTTTGCAGCCACTGGCAAGAAGTGCAACAGAGAGGCGCCACGCTACAGGTGTACCCTTGGAGGCCAGGTGGGTGCTGCTGTGTGACATAGCTGGCTGCTGCTGCTGCTGCTGCTAGCTAGATTAGTAACCCTGGTTGCACATCTTCTGGCTGCTGCTGCTGCTAGATTAGTAACCCTGGTCGCACATCTTTTGGCTGCTGCTGCTGCTAGATTAGTAACCCTGGTTGCACATCTTTTGGCTGCTGCTGCTGCTAGATTAGTAACCCTGGTTGCACATCTTCTGGCTGCTGCTGCTAGCTAGATTAGTAACCCTGGTTGCACATCTTCTGGTACTGCTTACACACAGCGCAAGCCTCCTCCTTTTGATAGCAGTGAAACAAGATTTATGCCAGCTTGCATGCTGTTGCATGCTGCTGCTGCACAGTTTCACCTGCTGTCCAACTCCCGTCCGGCACTCCATTCATACTGCTACCTCTGAACCCTAACCTCTTCTATGCTTGAACCATGCACTTACCGTACCCTGTTGCCTGCTGTCGTGCTGCTTCATTTCTGCAGGAGAAGAAGAACAACAGGCACCACCGCCACCTGCTGTCATAAGCCTACTAGCGACCGTTCGGCCTGGTTGATTCAGACGGTTTCAGAACTGCGCCTTCCGAGCATTCGACAAGGCAATGCAACACTGCGCTCCCGGCCATCCAACTAGGAGCACAACATAACGGAATGCAGGTGCTGCATACGGAGCAAAGCTCACAGTCAGCCTGTGCTAGATGTGCATGGCTTCCTCGCCAAGGGCGGCGATTCAAAACTTGCCGCTCCTCCAGATGGATTGGAAGCACACATACCAAGCGGCAGACGCCTTTGGGCGCTTTGTGTTTGCCCACAGCTGGTCCCGTTTGTGTGGACTTGTCAGATTGCACCCCCACCAGCAGCAATGCGCCCTCCCCAACGGTCCTCGACAGCAGATATTTCACGTGTTGCTGCTGTTCTTGGCGTGTTGGGGCGCTTCAGGCCCTGCTTGCTGTTCACTTGTGGTGTAGCGCAGTGGGATTTACGCACAGTGCGGCTGTTGAGAGGGTTGATGACAACAAAGTGGTCACGGTTTGGGTGCTGCTGTTGCAGCATGTGTGCTCGTGCGCTGCAGCTTGCGTGCTCTGGCAGTCCTTGTTGAGGCTGCACTGTGTCAGTGTGCCTACGGGTGCAGAGGGTGCTCATAAACAAAATAAGCATGCATGCCTACGCAAGAAGCATGCATGCACCACACGCATGCTGCAGCAGCAGCGTGGTGGTCGGCAGAAGCCTATGCACATGTGTTTGCACATGTGTTTGCAGCGTGCTCTGGCACTGCCAACTGAAACAAAGTAGAGTTGGGTGTTGGTGGTTTGGACAGGCAGTTTGGGGCCTGTTCTGGTGTGCTATGTGGAGTCGTGCGTCATCCTCGTATCTGGCTACCATGTTATGACATAGTGATCCTTGCCAAAACAACACATGCGGGTTGGATGCTAGTTTCAAGCGCTCAAGAAGCGCACAATGCAGAAGATGCAGCAACAGCCAGGGCAGCACGCTTACAAGCCTAGCTGTATGTTGGCACTGAAACAAATAACATAAAGCACAGCAGGTGAAGCCACGCCTGTTCTTGCACCTGCTGTGTTCTCCTCTTGTACTGGACATTGTGTGCCTTACTCATGGCACAACCCACAAAACAACAGAAGAGGTCCGTTCCTTTTTGGCTGTTCAGGCGGTTGTTTGGTGTTCAAACATAATAGTGTAGTCCGGCCACCTTTCTGGGGCTCAGTACTGACGTGTGCATTGTCATAACACCGTCATTCTCAGGGTGGGTTGGGTGTGCTTCGTATTGGTGCCTCAGCGTTGCAAAAGTAGAAGTGGTCACACATGTTGTCACGTGTTACAGTAGAAGTGGTCAGACATGTTGTCACTTGTTACAGAGCCCGCGTGCCACTCTACGTCGTTTGTAAAAAATGCATAAGCATCACACATGTTATGGTGATAGGTATGTGCATAGTCGTCGGCGCTCACAGTGCCCGACCAACTGCATGCAGTTGTGTGTGCAGTTTTTGTGCTTGCCGTTTGGACCTCCAGTTTGCACAAACGCGCCAAGGTTACGCAACTCTGGTGTCTCTGGGATACCACACAGGAGGGCTTGCCCTTTGGTAGATATAAACAGCTGCATCAAATCAGCTGAGGCTGCGTGCTGCTGAGGCAGAGCATTGGCAAAGCGTAGCGTTTGATGATAACTATGCCCAACTGGTGCAACTGTTGTGTTAACACTGGCCTAGCAGCTACACTGTACTACATATAGCTAGCCCGCCCACTGGCGGGTTGTTATTTTGGCTGGAAGTAACAGCTTCGCGGCATGCTGCTTGCTTGATGCGCTGAAACGCGCGTGAAAAGCAGCCTGCTTGCTTGCTGTGCAAGAGTAGGGCTGTGTGCAGCATGGTGTGGAAAGTGTTGTCAGGACTGCAGGGATATTGGATGCAGCACGCTTGAAGCATGCCAACTCTGCTTTGTGTGCGGCTCCCGACGGACAGCAGCACTGCCCTGCCCTCTAGGCACTTTAGGGACCCTGCCCGCACAGTGCAGTGTTTTCTTGATTGTAGGGATCGGCACCTGGTCTGTTTACAGTCCAAAGTGCTTGCAGAGCGTCACACGGCATTTGTAGTCGCGCCACCCGGTGCTGTCTTTTCTTTTCTTTTGACCGAGTGTGGATGCAAGCACAGATACAAAGCACTGTGGCACGACTGGTGCCATCACCCAGCATCACTTGTTATAACATGCAGCAGTTGTGTCGGACACTGCGCATGCAGCAAAGTGCGCAGACGTGTGCACCGCTGCATGGCAGCTTGCAGACAGACAGGGTTGTTTTGTCACTGCTATTGCCCACAGGGCTACACACTGGTTTGCTGTTATGGCTTTGCATGATGAACTTGTGTAGATTCAGGACAACGAGTGCACATGGCTACAATCTGTTGTCATCATGTTACCCATTGCAATCTGTTGTAACCAATGAACTGTCTTTCTTCAACTCCACTGGCCCACGACAGCCGTTCAACGACTTAGCTAATCCGAGCAGCAGCATTGTAATGCCTGGAAAGCCTTGGACTGGGTATGACATGAGGTATGCTCAGGAGTGCTGCAACTTGCACTGCAGGGTAGCAAATCATAGGCTTGGAGACTCGCTGCGGTAGCAGTGTGGCACTGTTACTAACAGAGACAGTGTCGCTTTCGAACAAACGCTTGTGACAACCGTTGTAAAGCGAGGCTTGTAAAGGGTTTGCGGTACTGGAAAAGGCAGCATGCAAAATAGGTAAAGCAGGCAAAACTCTCCCATCCTGCCTCCCTCATTGTGCAACCCAATGCTGTTTCGCTGCGGCACGCATGCACAGCTGGCCACCCACTGTAATGCGCCGCTGACTGTCAATGCTGAGCAAGCAGATCATAGCTGTCCAGATCCAGGAGCTTCCGGGGCACCAACCCTTCTGCGTCCAGGGAGCATCAAGTAGAGGCTTGTAACACCAGCCTTGACGCACTCAGACTGCATCAGGCTTGACAGTCACCATGATGATTGGCTGTGCACCAGGCTTGGTGGGTCATGGTCTGGTGACCAGCCAATCATCATGGTGACTGTCAAGCCTGATGCAGTCTGAGTGCGTCAAGGCTGGTGTTACAAGCCTCGCACGCTCTCATAACAGCCTAAAGGTCAAGCTAGAACTTGATGCAAATTCACCGGTACGTACCAGTGTTCCTTGCCAACTAGGCGCCGCTCGCGTATGGCTGCTGAGCTGCTTTCGCTATGATACATGCCTGCTACAAGCTGCCATCACACACACAGCTTTTGACCGTGAACTAGGTAAGCTCAAGCCCATGATCTACCACTTCACACTGAGCCACGATAATCAGTCCCAATGCAGGGACAGCCTCTGTAACACCAACAGAATGTACCTAGCACACTCTAGATCACGATCATCATCATCAAATTACCAGATCAAGCCATAGCATCAACGCCATCGGCCCCGCGCCCCCCCCCCCGGACCGGAAGAAAGAGGGAGCACCGCTCCATTATGTTTGCAACTATTATGCACATCCCAAGCTCTCACAAGATACGCAGCAATGCTCCTAGACACCAGTCGGCAAACCCCCTTGCTACCCCAAACATCATCAGAAACAAGATCTAGATCACGATATTGCGCCGTAGCTGTCGGCTGACTGTCACAGCATCCTAGCTCACTGCAA
Organism: Tetradesmus lagerheimii; assembly: GCA_902809745.2. Lineage (NCBI taxonomy): Eukaryota > Viridiplantae > Chlorophyta > Chlorophyceae > Sphaeropleales > Scenedesmaceae > Tetradesmus > Tetradesmus lagerheimii. Next base: position 40,617 of record CADDIJ020001197.1, on the reverse strand, counting down.
ACAACCATAAGTCTGTGCCATTGCACACGACAGCCGTGCTGACCTGTCCATATAACATACATGTCATATGCAGTACAGGTACTTTCGATTCAACCGGCAGCGCGGCAGCACCTGAACCTAAGACACCAGCCCACCAACATGCCACCCAGCGAGATCTGAGTAGCACCGTCTCACCTACACCCCTAAAGCCCACAAGTTACGCTTGTACATGCTGATCCAGGCAACCCTACTCTATAGCCCGAACCCTGTAACACACTCATAGACTCGACTATAAAAATATATATTCTGATATATAAGTTTATCATATCCAAAGCCAACCAAGGAGTTGCACAGCGGTGCAGCAGCAGCCGTTTCCAGAGGGGAAACCCTGTGCACAAGCAGACACGCAAAATGCCGTAATGCCGTGCGGAATCGCCAACGCACCTACAGGTACACGCTGGCCTGCGCTGCCACTTCACAACCTTTCCTTTACAGAAACATACCAACCATCCAGGATAATGAGCCTCATAGTCGGATGCCGTTGAAGCATGCACACAGCATGCTTTTGTAACAGGGGTGTGTCCCTGCACCTGCCAGGCAACGCGGCAATGCCATAAAGGATGCACCAGCTAACACCAGGAGTGCACCTGCCACCCAACCTCTCACAAAGACTACCCAGAGTTGCAAAGTGTGCCTTCCTGCAAACCTCGTCACTGCGAGTTCCCTGCACTGCCAGCAGCAGCCACTGCACCTCCGTTGGTGCTAGCCGCAACTGCAGCCGCAGCAGCAGCAGCCGCTGCTGCCTCCTGTGCTGCTTGCCGCTCCTTGCTGACTGCATGAGCCTCCTGCAGTACCAACGCCACCAACCCCAGCACCTCTTTATACTCATTTGCATCTTTCAACGCATTCAGCAGCTTGACTCCTGCACCATGGATGTAGGGCGTCTCCCAGACCCTTCCTGCAAGCAGCCGCGAAAGGTGCCGCACATCCTGCGGGTACTGGACGTGCCGCAGATCTTCAAACAAGCTCCCGAGGAGCTTGAAGAAGCATACGCAGGGCCACGAGACAGCCTCACTCCACACTGCCAGGCCCGGCGTGATCGCACCAACGCTGCTGCTGCTGCCGCTGCGCGATATGCTGCGATTCACGCTCCCAAACGTGCCAAACAGGAAGAAGTTGATGCGATCTGTAGCGTATGAATCAGGCTGCAGTGCCATCAACGCCCAGTGCCGCTGCATTACGCCAATTAGGCGTGCGTTGATGCCGCTGTTTTGGTCCTGCGAGTGCGGCTGCTGCGACTTATACAGCGCCGCCATTGCAGCGCGAATGATCTGGTCGCTGACCTTGCAGCAGTTCCAAGACAGCAGCCCAGCAAGCGCAAGCGTGCCATTGCTGTGCACGCACGCGGGGCACGTGAGGCCCCGCAGCACGGGCGGCTGCAGCAGTGCCTTATACGCTTGCTCAGGGAGCATCAGCGGCTGCCCTAGCTGCACTACAGCCGCACTACTGCCGGACCCTGCTGCTGCTGCTGCGGCTTGACCCCCTGCTGCTGCACCAGCAGCATCAGCTGGGGAGGCTGACCGCAGGTAGGGGTTGCGCCAGGGTGGCAGTAGGGCCTCATTCGCTAGCTGCTGCTGCGGTGGCAGGGCTCTGCCGTCCATCTCAGCAGCGAGCTGCGGTAGGTTGGATGCATGGCTCACGAGCTCGGCAAGCAGCTCGTAGAGCGGTGCTACGTCTTCCATGAGGAGGTCCTCGTCTGGCTCTGCTGCTGTGACAAAAGCTGCCAGGATGTCTGCAATGTCTGGCACGATCTGCAGCACCTGCAGCGGCAGAGGAGAAACGGATGTGTGCAAGGCAGGGCAGCAGTATAGCGGTAGGATCAGCACATGTGAAAGCAGCGGCTGCCAAAATGTCTGCAACAACCAGAGTCAGGGGAAAAAGCAGTTGGCATGTACGGCATTTGTCAGCGCACACAGCACGGTGCATGCCACACCGCAGAACAAGTTGATGCAGCAGATCAACCATCGATGTCAACAGCGGCTCAACCAAGCATCAACACCAGCATGACGATAACTGTGCTTGCCGCCCACCTGCATCAAGTTCAGGGTGAAGAGCTCGGAACGAGCCGCTTTCTGATGTGATCATGCAGCTGACAAACCAACAACAAAACCAAACTCTAACAGTAGCTGTAGTTAGTCATATAACAAAATTGCTGATTCAACATATAGCGCTTGCCATCCACCTGCATCAAGTGCGCAGCTGCCCACGGCCCCAGCGTAGCATACTGCAGCAGCACCCTCGCAGCGTTTGAAGGAATCTCCGGCACATCTGGCATAACATCTGCGCCACTGCCTCCTGCTGCTGCACCTCCTGCGCTGGTGCTGCCAGGCCGCTTTGTGGGCACGCAATCACGAATGAGCTCCGCTAGCCGCTCCACAAATGCCATCACGGCTTGCGCCAGCGGCGGCTGCTGCACCCGCAGCGCCTGCGCAGCATCTGCCCACGCAGCTGTCGGCAGCTGCTGCTGCTGCTGGGATGCTGCTGCTGCACCGCCAAAGATGCTGTGCAGGCGCAGCATCTGTGCTACGTAGTCTGCGAGCGAGCGCGCGCAGCGCTTGCCGGCTGTCTCAAGCACCCAACTGAGAAGCTCTATGGCCCAGCGCTTAGGCTGCATTGGCACGTCACCATCTGTGTCGACTAGGAAGATCTGCAGCCAGTCTGGGTGGTTCACCTGCAGCTCCAAAAAGAGCTGCGCAAACGGATAAGGTGTGACACAAGACAAGTAGGCAGGGCAGGGCAGGCGAAGCAGTTGTGAGCACGTGCATGTACGCATAGCCATTGCCGTGGAACAAGCTTGTTTTCCAACAGGGGTACCACTACCCTAGGCAAGCCAAGCACCGCCAAATGAAACGTACCTGCTGGCACATCACAATACCAGTTCGCATGCGCCGCTGCTCGGGCAACAGCTGATGCCTGTGTGTATCATGTCAGCAAAAAACGCCACAGCTGCAACACCACGCAGGCAGGGAAAATGCATACGTCCCAGCCAGCCACTCACCTGCATGCATGTGCTGCTGCTTCGCGCTCTAAAGCTGTCTAAGCACATGCGCAGCAAGCAGGGACAGCCCCACCAAACAAACATAACAGGCAACACCCACATCACACGCATCACAGGCAGCACCACTGCAACTGTCCCAGCCAGCCAGCCAGCCAGCCACCCACCTGCATGCACGTGCTGCTGCTGGGCCCGGACCCCATGAGGCTCATCAGTGCCTCCATCCACAGAATGAAAAGCAAGTTTGTCGTTTGACTGGCTACAGCCACACGTTGCCCTCGCTGCGCAGCCCGTCACTCGCCCAGCCAATGGCTCTTGCACGCACATGCGCAGCAAGCAGGCAACACCTCCAACAAACAAACAGCACAGACAGGCCCCCCCCTCGAATACATAACGGCAGCTCCAAACAACCAACAGCACAGGCAACACCAGCCACCCACCTGCATGCATGTGCTGCTGCTCGGGCCAGATCCCATCAGGCTCATCAGTGCCTCCATCCACACGTTGCCCTCGCTGCGCAGCCCGTCACCCGCACGCAGGTACACCTGGAACTGGAACAGCACCCCAAGCCGCAGCAGCGCCTGCGCAACAGCATCTGCCTCCTCTGCCCGCCTGCTGCTGGGGCCTGGGGAGGCTTGCATGTCCCCAGTGGGAGGCGTCAGCATGAGGCCGTTACCATTGCTGGTGGCTGCTGCTGCTGCTGCTGCAGGGCTGCTAGCTGGTGCTGCATTTGCGCTTCCTGCTGCTGCTGCTGGTGATGGAGCTGTTGCTGACAGTGCTCCAGGTGCAGGAGAGATGGCCATAGGACATGGGCTAGCAGCACTGCCAGCTGCTGCTGCAGTGCTGTCGCCCGCGTCTACGACCACTTGCGGCTGCTTCTGCTGCTGCTTGGCTGCGGCTGCTGTGCCGCCAGCCTGCACATCGCAGCTCATGCTGCTTACGATGCGGCTGCTGCTGCCGGATCCACCACCACCTGCTGCTGCTGCTGCTGCTGTGCCTGGAGCTCCTAACGTTGCAGCTGCTGGTGTGCTAACACTTCCGTCGCGCCTGCGTGACTTCCGAGTACTGAGCTGCCCCAAATCCCCCCTGCTATCTACCAGCTGCCGAACAAACCTGAAGTAATCCTTATCCAGCACGTGCTGCTGCCACATTGCGCTTATGTTGTGCTCCATGACGGACTTGTACAGACGCAGCGGCATGCCATACGGAATGCCCTCTGGGCCTGGCACCGCTGCAGCTGACGCCTCACCAGCAGCAGCAGCAGCGGCCTCATCAGCTGCAGCTCTGCTGCTGGGGCTTGCATGTGCCATTGCCACGTCAGCATCATCTGCTGCAACCCCCTGCTGCTGCTGCTCGCTAGCGCCAGCGCTGGCTGCAGCGCTAGCAACCGTTGCTGCATCTGGCTGCTGCTGCTGCTGCTGCCGACGCTCGTAGAAGAGCATGTAGGCGCTATGTGCTCGCTCATATTCATTCCTGGCTGGCCTGCTGCAGCGAGAGTCAAAGTCCTGGCTGGGTTTGCCGCCAAAGCACTCAAGCTCCAAGTCTTTTACGTCCCATTCTGTCACTTGCTTGTCATCAAACAGGTACCAGCGGCTGCCAGCAGCACCCTTGCTGCTACTGCTGCTGCACCCTGCTGCTGCTGCTGGCCGGCGCTCTTTGATGTATGAGTAGTAGTGCCCAGTGAATGCAGACCCCGAGTGCACAACCACACCCATCAGGTCATACATGTACGCGCTGCTGCTGCTGCCGCCGGCAGCAGCAGACTTGCCTGCTGGCACCTGCTGCGCAGAGTCGCTCGGCTGCCGCGGCAGCTGCGCACCATCGTCGCCGCCGCTGCTGCTTGTGCCTGCAGCATCCTGCTGCTGGGAGGCCTCGCTGCCCTGCTTCTGCAGCTGCTGCTGCTCCTGCTGCTGCTCGGCTGCTTTCTGCTGCTGGTCTGCTGCTGCAAGGCCGTCTGCTGTGTAGCTGAACATGTCGATCTCAAGTGGGAACTCAAAGCGGTCCCGCACCTGCAGGCCAGGCAAGCAATGACGTCAGCATATGTGCATATGTGTGCACACAGCAGCAGCGTCATGCCTTGTGATAAGGGTTATTGCAAGAGCTGAACATGTCGATCTCTAGTGGGAACTCGAATCGGTCCCGCACCTGCAGGACAGCCAAGCAATGGCGTCGTGTGTGTGTTGGCGTCAACTTGTGTGCGCACAGCAGCAGCGTCATGCTTCGGTAGACGAGTTGTTGCAGGAGCAAGTGCATTGTGGTAGTCAAATGGTATATGCACAGCAGCAGCCGAACTAGCCACGCAACAGCCGCAGCAGCAGTGGGCGCACCTTGTATCGCGTCTGGTTGTGGTAGTCAAACTAGCCATGCACAGCAGCAGTCAAACACAGCCATGCACAGCAGCAATCGAACATAGCCACACAACACCAGCAGCAGCAGTCTTGGCGCACCTTGTATTGCATCTGGTTGTGGTAGTCGAACTCGAAGCGCTTGAAGTGGATGCACAGCAGCAGTCGAACAAACAACGTAACACAGCAGCACAACGGCTCTGCATGCCTATTTGCTAAAGTGCTGCTGCTCTTCACAGCAGTAGGCGCACCTTGTATCGCGTCTGGTTGTGGTAGTCGAACTCGAAGCGCTTGAGGTGGATGCACAGCATGTGCGGCAGCGCCTTGATGGCTGCGCGCTTGACGGCAGGCACGCGCTTGCCGAGCTCCTCGCAGAAGTACGCGTTGTCGCCCTCCATCAGCTCACCCTGCAGCACAAGAATGAGGATTGGGGTCAGGCTGTTATACAATTGGCCCAGCCTCTCAGCTCCTGCAAGGGGTGTTGGTATGGTCAGCCTACATCAGTGCCATGGTCACAGGTTCTAGAAGTGACAAGCACTCAGCTTGCCCAGCTCCTTGCAGAAGTACGCGTTGTCGCCCTCCATCAGCTCACCCAGGAGAGAGAAAAAGGCAATACAAAGCAGCATGCCTTGGAGGTTAAAAAGCGTGATCAATTTGCTCAGCTTCTTGGATCCTCTGCAGGCATTGCGCCCCTCCATGAGCTCACCCTGGTGGCAGCACAAGAAAGAGAGCATGCCTTAGTAGTAGGTTCAGAATGAGGCTGTAACATGATCAATCAGCCCAGCCTCTCAGCTCCTGCAGGGGATGTTAGCCTACATTATCCCACCCCTGTGACGTCAAAGGTTTCGGCAGCAGCACAAGGATCAGTGCCAGTTGTCAAAGATTCAAGAGATGACAAGCGCTCAGCTTGCCCAGCTCCTCGCAGAAGTACGCGTTGTCGCCCTCCATCAGCTCACCCTGATGTTGGCGGCAGCAGCAGCAGCAGCAACAAGCATGCATTGGTGGAGGGACAAAAAGTGTGATCAGTGTGCTCAGCTGCCCAGCTCCTCGCAGAAGAACGCGTTGTCGCCCTCCATCAGCTCACCCAGGAGGGAGAAAAGCAGCGCGTGTTCCAGGTGTTAGCCTACTTGGTTTTATTCCTGTGACGTCAAAGGTGTCGACAGCAGCACAAGCAAGGATAAGGATGTGACTAGCACTCAGCTGCCCAGCTCCTCGCAGAAGTACGCGTTGTCGCCCTCCATCAGCTCACCCTGGAGGGAAAAACAGCGCATGCAATAACGGTGAGCAAACCTCATGTCCCTACACCTTGCGTTCAGGACCTTTATGGCCTGACCGCCATGAACCGGTGAGGTGTTCAGCATGATCAGTGTGTGCTCAGCTGCCCAGCTCCTCGCAGAAGTACGCGTTGTCGCCCTCCATCAGCTCACCCTGGCGGTGGCAGCATAGGGCAGAGCAAGCATGCCTTAGATGGACACACAGGCAGCATAGGGCAGAGCAAGCATGCCTTAGATGGACACACAGGCAGCGCCGCCACTGCTGCACCTTGGCAACTGCAGCCTGAAGCCTAAACGCTACACCTGCTACGGCGCCTTGACACGCAAACCCTCAACCCAAACCCTGGACTTGAAACTTGTATAACCAGCTGCCGCCGCACCTTCACATAATCGTCCATGCTCTTCTGCAGGCTGCCCATGCCCTTCACGTCCACGCTGATCTGATATGGCTTATGTGTAGGTTTCTGCACCTAAACCCCAACCCCTAAGCCAAACTGAGTCTGCCGTCGCACACCTTGACATAATCGTCCAGGCTCTTCTGCAGGCTGCCCCACACAACCCCATCCGACCAACCGCACCCCACCAGACATACAACCAGCTGCCATATGCCGTGTGCTGCTAAACACACAGGTGGCGTTTACGTTTTTCAACAGGGTTGATGGTTACTGCAGACCTTATGGTTTGAGCTTTGGGTTTTTACACACTCAACCCCAAACCCTACAAACTAATTAATGAAATTGCACACCTTGACGTAGTCGTCCAGGCTCTTCTGCAGGCTGCCCATGCCCTTCACGTCCACGCTGATCTGGTAAAGGTCCTCCTGCCACACACACACATCCGGAACCAGAAACGCAAACACTAAACCAAACTGTATCTGCTGCCTCACCTTGACATAGTCGTCCAGGCTCTTCTGCAGGCTGCCCATGCCCTTCACATCCACGCTGATCTGGTAAAAGTCCTCCTCGCCACACACGCACCCATCCCACCAACCATGCGACCAGCTGCCATATACCAGCTGACATGTACTGCTACACACAGAGGTGGTGCCACCGTCACTGGCTGCTGCAGTTTGAGGTAGCCGTCCAGGGTCTTCTCCAGGCTGCCACACACAGCCCAATCCCACCAACCGCCTTCCACCAACCGCACCACCAACTGCCGTATACGCCGTGTACTGCTACACACAGAGGTGGCGCCACCGCTGCCGCACCTCGACACCTGAACCCTGCACCAAAAACCCAAAACTCAAGCTTCAACCTGCCACACACCTTGACGTAGTCATCCAGGCTCTTCTGCAGGCTGCCCATGCCCTTCACGTCCACGCTGATCTGGTGAAGGTCCTCCTGCCATTTACACAGCAACCATGCAAGCAGCTGCCATATGCCGTATTCTATACACACCAGCGCCGCCGCTGCCCGCCTTGGCAACTGAACCCTGCACCCTAAACCTAAACCAGCTGCCTCGCCTTGACGTAGTCGTCCAGGCTCTTCTGCAGGCTGCCCATGCCCTTCACAGCCACGCTGATCTGGTAAAAGTCTAAATGGCCAAACGCCCAAACCCTGAACCAGAAACCCACACCCTCAACCCTGAAGTATACATGACGCACCTTCACATAATCGTCGAGGCTCTTCTGCAGGCTGCCCATGCCCTTCACATCCACGCTGATCTGGTAGAAGTCCTCCTCGCGCTCGCTCGTAAAGTCGTGGCCGCGGCAGATGATCTGCTGCACAAAGCGCCCACCCATCACCGGCTTGATGGCCGGCGACTGGCTGCTGCTGATCAGGTGCTGATCCACAAAGTCCTGCAAGCAAAGAGAGGGCCAAATGACGCAAATTATTTGGTTTTACACGAGTGCAGATGATCTGCTGCACGAAGCGCCCACCCATCACCGGCTTGATGGCCGGCGGCTGGCTGCTGCTGATGAGGTGCTGGTCCACAAAGTCCTGCAAGCAACGAGAGGGTAAAAAGGTTTTGTTGCACATGCGTGCATAGAAGCAGAATGATTACAAACCAGGGCCACAGCAAATGCATGTGATGTGTGCGGCTAGCTGCTGGTGATCAGGTGCTGGTCCACAAAGTCATGCAATCAAATATTGGTCAAAATATGCAGGATTTGGTTGATCATGCGCATACGGGACATGATACAGCAAAGAGCAGAATACATGCGTTTGGTGTGGGTGGCTGGCTGCTGCTGATCAGGTGCTGGTCCACAAAGTCCTGCAGGCAGCGAGAGGGTCAAAAGACGCAACAGGTTTGGTTCTACATGCGTGCATAGAAGCAGAATGATTACAAGCCAGGGCCACAGCAGTGTGTGTCATGTAAGCCGCTGCTGATCCGGTGCTGGTCCACAAAGTCCTGCACGCAACGAGATGATTGAAAGACGTTGCAATATAAGGTTGAACAAGCGCACAAGGGACCCACAACAGCAAAGTGTACAGTAGCCCCCCTTGTAACCAACAAAAAAAAGTTGCAGCGTTTCGTGTTAGGGGCTGGCTGCTGATCTACACAGAACTGCAGGCAACAGACACTGCACGCATGCGCGACAAAGGCACACTGGGAAAGGACCACTGTGGCATGAGTTTGCATGTAGGAGCCCACAAAAACATATGCAAGCTATGCCTGTGCAACAACAATTGTCAGCTGCTGTTGCAGAGAACTCAGTACCAACATCCAGCAGACAAAGTGTACCGCAGTAGGCAGGTGATGGTCAGGAGATGCCTGAAGCAAAGGCTGACAACCACCAGCCTAGCACGGAACAGTTTGTCTGCTTGGCATCTTCCTATCAGTCTATCAACTGCTAGTAAGCACACCAACATGTGCACTACTGCCTCAATAGCCACACCGTAACAAGGGCACACCATACCAACGGACTCGACACAACAAATCTGACACAGCACAAGCAGCAGCCACACAACGCACCTGCAGGCGCGTGAAGAACTTGTACGCATCCTGGTGCTCCTTCACGTCATTTGGCGAGCCGTCATAGCCTGACATTTCCACAAGTCTATCAGCTGCGAGTACTCTTGCTTACAGTGCGCTTATGCCCGGATATCCACACCGCAACAAGCGGTGCATCCACGAGTTCGACACAGCACGAGAGCCATACAAGCAGCCATACAACACAGCAGCAGCCGCACCTGCAGGCGGGTGAAGAACTCGTACGCATCCTGGTGCTCCTTCACGTCAATCGGCTGCTAGTAAGCACACTGACATGCCTCAATAGCCACACCGTAACAAGGGCACACCATAACAACAGATCTGACACAGCAACCGCAGCCATACAACACACCTGCAGGCGCGTGAAGAACTCGTAGGCATCCTGGTGCTCCTTCACGTCAATTGGCGAGCCGTCGTAGTCCTTGAAGGCGTACCAGAAGTCGCGCGGCAGGAAGAACGTGCCCTTGCCCAGCGCCATCATGGCAAACATGTTCTGCAGCGCAGCGCAGTAACAAAATACAGTAACTTACAGTCAGTAATGGTTGAGGGGTAGGCGTGCAAGGGGTAGGGGGAGCAAATGCACCAGCAGAAGCCTTGTGAAACATAGTAGCGACGCTGTCATAAGGCAGCTCGCCTGCAGCTGTGCAAACACGCTGTCTGATGCCTCCCCAGGCTCCATAGCAGCAGCTCCCAGCCCACCTAAAAAGAACTCCATTGAATAAACTACAGTCTGCAGGGGTGATTGTTGCAGGAACAATTATCTCACCTGCAGCTGTGCAAACACGCTGTCTGATGCCTCCCCAGGCTCCACAGCAGCAGCCCCCAGCACACCTGCACGAATCGCCGGCTGCATGAACAGCTGCTGGAACACGGCGTTCATATAGCACGTCGCGCCGCCGTTTTTGAGGCCCATGTATTGCCCAGCAGGCCGCAGCATCCGCGCTTGCATGTTCCAGCTGCGTAAAGTCTGCTGCTGGTAGTGCAAATCAATCAGCAGCCCCACGCCTTCTTCTAAGCTGCTTGGGCTATCTCCCATGAGTTCCGCAAGCAGCTCGAGTGCAGCTTTCCTGCAGCTAGCGCTCGCACAGCGCGGCTCAATCTTCGCGGCACAGCTAGGCAGGTCGAGCCGGCCTGCAGCAGCCGCAAGCTGCTGCACAGCCTCTGGAAACAGAAAGTCCTGCAGCAGCAGCCTGATAAGGCCACCTTGGCTGTCTGCACCGACGCCTCGCTGGTCAAGTGTACGCACTAGCGCCAGCACCAGCTGCAGCCGACCTTGCAGCAGCATGCAAGCTGCTGCTGCGCTGCTGCATCCGTCTATGACGTCAGCACTTGGAGCAGGTGCTGCTGCTGCAGCACGCAGCGCAAGGACCTCATCTTCAAGCATCTGCGCTGTAACAGAATACAGCTGCTGCGGCAGCGCTCCCCACGCCTTGCCCATACGAGCAACCATTGCTGCCAGCAACTCGTAAAACTCCTCACTACTGCCAGGTAAGCCCTGCGCGACTGGCCGTGCTGCTGCCAGCTGCAGCAGCAGCCACTGCAGCAGCCGCGGGTGTGCATCGCTGCTGACTAGGCGCTCTAGCAGCTCTGCTGCCATTCGCCGCAGCGCTGCGTGGTGAGGGTTGACCAAGACAACACTGATCAGCGGGCTTTGGTCAACATCTAGCAGCAGCGCCTGCACCAGTGCCGGCTGCTGCTCCAGCAGCCGCAGCAGCAGCTGCAGCGCATCCTTAACAACCATGACATCCTTTTCTAACGCCTCTTCATCTGAGACGTCGTCTGCGTTGTCACTACTGCTGCTGCTGGTGCTGCTGCCGCTAGAAGTGCTGCTGGCCGCCCCATACAACTGACTGGCGTCCACGGCAACTTGCAGCAGCGTATCAGCCATAAGCTTCAACGCCTGGTAGCCAAACACAGCAGCAAAGCTGTGCGCTGCTGCTGCAGCGGCATTCCCAGCAGTTGGAAAGCCACCACTCCCTTGGGAAGCCGCTGCTGCTGACGGAGGCAATGGCGGAAGATCGCCGCCCCGCTGCCGCTGCTGCTTCTGCTGCTGCTTTGATTGCTGCCGTTGCTGCTGCTGCTGTCCATTGCTGGCTTGCGGAGAGCTCATAGCATCCTCCATACCAGGGCTGCCTGGCGGCTGCTGCTGCTGCTGCTGCTGTGCTGACTGCTCCACTGCTGCACCTGCATGTCCTGCAGGTGCTGCGCTACTACTAGGCTGTTGTACATCGTTATTCGTGCCGCAGCCTGCGCTGCTGCCGCCATCATCACCTTGCTGCTGCAGCCCCGTCATCGCTACAACCCCGCTGTCGCCCGCTGCTGCTGTCACAGCTGCTGCGCCCGCGCCGCTCTCTGCCCCGCTCATACCTTCTGCTAAACTGCCTGCGCCGGCTGCTTGATGGCTCCAGCTATGTGCACAGTCCACCAAATTGTGTAGCAGCATCACCAGCAGCTCAGAGAGCTGACGCCGCAGCTTCAAATCGCTGCTGCACGCGCTCGCAGCCTTGCGTGCTGACCCTAGCACGACTTCAAGCCCGCGGCTCTGCAGGAACTCCTGCTGCTGCATCTCCCGGTGCTGCTGCAGCTGCACTGCCGCTGCAGCAGCTGCCTGCGCTGCTACCTTCTCTGCTGCTATGCCCTTCTCTGCTTTCTCTGCAATAGGGCTGGCGCAGGCTGATGCTTCAGCTGTAGCCTCTGCATCTGGCGCGGCTTGCAGGAACAGTGAGTCATCAAACGTAGGGAACAGTAGCGCACAAAGCGCCTGCAGCGCATACAGCGTTTGATGTGGCGCTGCTGCTGCTCCTGCTGCTGTTGCGTCAGCAGCCAATTCATCCTCTTCCATGCTGCTGCTGCTTGCGTCTAACGCTGCTGCTAGCTGCTGCTGCTTGTCTGCACCGTCCAGTGCTGCTGCTAGGCGCTGAGTCAGCGCTGGATATGTTGGCATCAGTGACAGCAGCTCTAGTGCATTTGAGGTTAGCTGCTGGCCGCATGAGCTGCCAGGGCTGTCGATGAACTGCAGCAGCAGTGGGTAGATGCCGTCCTGCGGGCAGCAGCATCAGCATCAGCATTTGATGCATAGAATACGGGATGAAAAAAACTGCAACGGGCACGGTACAGCTGCACGGGGTGTCTGCAAAGACCAGGACGCCAGGAAGTGAATCACAAAACAAAAAAGCCAGACATGGACTCACGTTTCAGCTGCACCCCTCGCACCAATCACCTGTGAGCAAGCTACATAGCAGCTGCTCACCGCTTGCGACAGCATTCACGAGACGCTGGCCTGCTCACACACCGCCTTTATGCCAGCTGCAGATCTGCTTGTGCCTGTCGCATTCATCCCACCACATGCATACACTTACCGCCGCAGAGCATCCAATGCACGTCATAATGCTCCAACTACACCGTGCACACACGCATACACCACTCTAACAGCCCAGTACCATACCCAGAGGATGTCAGCTGCTCACCGCTTGCGACAGCATCCACGAGACGCTGGCCTGCTCAAAGATGACTCTGAACTCAGCAGGCACCAAGCTGTACTGGTTGGGCTCAGGGCTAACGATTGCGGTGACCACTGCACCGTGCACTCACGCATACCATCAACCACACGCACACACCAATCCAAACCTGAAGATAACAGCTGCTCACCGCTTGCGACAGCATCCAGGAGACGCTGGCCTGCTCAAAGATGACCTTGAACTCAGCTGCAGTTCTGCTTGTGCCTGTTTGATTCATCCCACCGTGCATACACACACCACCAAAGCATCCAATGCACGTCACATGATTCCACCTCTGCCCTGCACACACGCATACACCATCAACCAGACGCACACGCCACTTACGACTGAAGATGGCAGCTGCTCACCGCTTGCGACAGCATCCAGGAGACGCTGGCCTGCTCAAAGATGACCTTGAAGTCAGCAGGCACCAAGCTGTAGTGGTTAGGCTCAGGGCTCACGATCGCAGTCACCACTGCACGGTTGGTGGCAGTGACCACGGTACGGTTCGTCTTGCTGTCCCAGACTGGCAGGTCCACCGGCAATGCGTCGTTGCTCATCTCATGGCCTGCAGCAGCACAGACAAAACGGATGAGGTATGAGCACAGATATACAAGCATATCCGCAATGGACACAGTGTTGCTGTCCCATACTGGCAGGTCCAGTGTGCATGCGTCGTTGCTCATCTCATGGCCTGCAGCAGCACAGACAGACGGATGGCGCATGAGCACAGGTATACAAGCACATCCGCAATGTACACAGTCAAGGTGATGATCAACATCGAGGTGGTGTGCCTTGCAGCATGCTGCAGGTAAACATGCAGCTACCAGGCAGCAACGGGTTGCGCAGCAATGCAAATACCAGACAGTGGTGTTTCATCCGGACCCCAACCACTTCCACACGTGAGAGCACACCGTGCTGTCGTTGATTGTGCGATTGGCTACAGCTACCTTGGCTCACATTCAGATTGTCATTAGCTCAGTCGGTGTATCACTACGAGATGCATTCCAAGCTCCAAGTATTCTTGCATGACCGACTCACCCATGCAGAACATGCGCACGTTGGCGAGGGCGCAGCCGATCTGCTTTGCCAGCCGCTCCCACTTGCGCACTCACGGCCACACTGTGCTGTTGATCCTTGATTACGGCTGCACCTGCTGTTGTCAAGCGCAAAACCTCAAGCCCCTACACCTCAATCCTTGCATGGCCAACTCACCCATGCAGGACATGCGCACGTTGGCCAGGCTGCAGCCGATCTGCTTTGCCAGCCACTACCACTTGTGTACCCAGGATCATGCCATGCTTCAACAACCCTTAATTATGCGACAACACCCGCTGGGTCCAAGAGCCTAACCTCAACCACCCGACCAGGAGCCTTGCATAACTCACCCATGCAGAACATGCGCACGTTGACGAGGCTGCAGCCGATCTGCTTTGCCAGCCGCTCCCTCAGCAGCCCAACGTACTCGTTGTTGTGGCTGGTCAACAGCATACCAAACATACACATGCAGCAACCACAACTTCTACAGCCTGGACCACACCATGCTTTCAATCCTTACTGCTGCAGCTGCACCTGCTGTTCCAAGCGCCTACCCTCAACCCTTGCATAAGTTACCTGAACCTCTCAACCCTTGCACAATCCGCCTTGCATAATCCGCCCAACCTCAATCCACGCATAACAGGCTCACCCATGCAGAACATGCGCACGTTGGCAAGGCTGCAGCCGATTTGCTTTGCCAGCCGCTCCCTCAGCAGCCCAATGTACTCGTTGCATGCTGAAGGTACACAGGCAGCTACCGCACATTTCACAACCAAAACCATACCATGCGATCGAACCTTACTTCTACGGCTGCACCGGCTCTTTCTAAGCGCCCAAGCTCAACCGTTTCAACTCACCCATGCAGAACATGCGCACGTTGGCGAGGCTGCAGCCGATCTGCTTTGCCAGCCACTACCTCTTGTGTACCCGGGACCACATTTTCCTTCAACAAACCTTGATTCTCTGGCTGCACCTGCTGTTTCAAGCGCCGAACCTCAACCGCTGAATCAATCCACCCTTGCATTACTCACCCATGCAGAACATGCGCACGTTGGCGAGGCCGCAGCCGATCTGCTTGGCCAGCCGCTCCCTCAGCAGCCCCACGTACTCGTTGCTGTGGCTCGTCAGCCGCAGCCTGCTGGCGCCGTCACGTTGGATGTCCAGCACCCACGGCGTGCCGCGCCACGCTAGCCGGTGCGCAGGCACGGGCGGCATGGTGGCCATCTGCGTGTCAAACAGCACAACAAACAGCAGCAGACACAATCAGTTCTGGAACTTGGTGTTGTGAAAACTTATTGTGAAAATCATGCATATGCAGCCTTCTGTCGCCGTCCCGCTGGATGTCCAGCACCCACGGCGTGCCGCGCCACGCTAGCCGGTGCGCAGGCACGGGCGGCATGGTGGCCATCTGCATGTCAAACAGCACAACAAACAGCAGCAGACACAATCAGTTCTGGAACTTGGTGTTGTGAAGACTTATTGTGAAAATCATGCATATGCAGCCTTCTGGCGCCGTCCCGCTGGATGTCCAGCACTCACGGCGTGCCGCGCCATGCTAGCCGGTGCGCAGGCACGGGCGGCATGGTGGCCATCTGCATGTCCAGGAGCGCAACAAACAGCAGGATGATACGCAAGGTCACGTGATGTTGTGTGAAGCGCCAGACTGCTGGCCGATGGGCAGGCACACAACGGCATGGTGGCCATCTGCAAGCATATGCACCAGGACCAGGAGTTGACTGCAACACATTATGCTGCAGCACAACAAGCGCTGACTTGAAAGTGAGCAGCCACACTGGCAATTCCCGTACCATGCGATCACAGCCATAGCTGTACTGCTAGCCCACCGACCACACCTGTACAAAGTTGATTGCTTCCAGCGCTAGGGTCAGGCAGCGCAGCACCGCCCTGCCAGCCACCTCACAGGAATCCCCGTCAGCGCCGCGCAGGTCAGGCGCCACCTGATGCATGGACTTCACAATGCGCCTGCGGCAAATAAGGAGACAGCAGAGGAAGCACAATACCACGTCAGCACCACGTCAGCACCACGTCAGCGCCCTGCCAGCCACCTCACGGGCATCCACGTCAGCACCACGCAGGTCAGGCGCCACCTGATGCATGGACTTCACAATGCGCCTGCGGCAGAGATTAGTTACGGCGGCATCTTTACTTGGCATTTGATCAGCCACGCCTGACAGCAGTAGCCAGACACACAACAGGCTGCTACATCAGACATGCTTGCAGCGCATGTGGCCATATACACCTGAACACGGTGTGCAGATGTGCTGCATGTGTGCACAGATGCCGCCAGTAGGACTACACTGTCCAAGGCAGCACCACGCATGTAATTGCTGCAGCAGCGTCGCCTGCAGCAGTGCTCGTCATCATCATGCTACCCATTCATGCCATAGCATCCATGCCATCGGCCCCGCGCCGCACTGGAGCGCGCAAGAGGGAGCACCGCTCCATTGTGTTTGCGACTATTATGCATATCCCAAGCTTGCTCAAGATACTGCAGCAGTCATGTCGCTAAGCACCACTCACTCTATCAGCGCGCGCTTGTAGATGGCGCTCTTGCACTGCAGGCTGCTGCAGTGGTACAGCCACAGCAGCTGGTTCCGCATGATCCCTGCAATGCGCTCGTCTGGATTGCGCAGGTACACCTGCCAGATGAAGTCCAGGCCTGCACAGAAATGAAGTACATGGACACATTCTTGGGTCACATTCTTGGGTCACATTCTTGGTCACACCTTTAGATACCTGTCCAAAAGCTGGCGTTGATGCTATGGATGGCGTTGATGCTATGGCTTGAATGGGACATATGATGATGATCATGACCTGTCAAAAGCATTGGCTCACCTTTGATGTCAGACAGCTTCACTGCCTCCACAAAGGTGCCCTTCGCCTTGGCATGGGTGTTTCCTGGTACGCACATGCGCGAATGCCTGCCAGCATCGTTTCGTGCTTACTCTGCCTTACTCTGCCTTCAGGACACCGCCCTGCTCAGCCAGACGGCACACTACTACTGTATAAGCTACTGCACCTGTTTGCATGCGTGCATCAGCACACACTTTGGCAAGCATCCTCAAGCATCCTAAGCCTCACCTTTGATGTCAGACAGCTTCAGTGCCTCCACGAAAGTGCCCTTTGCCTTGGCCTGTGGCAGGCGCAGGCTCTTGGACTCCAAGTTGACCTGCAGCAAAGAGCAGCAGCCAACACACAGTCATAGGCATGAAATCGTGGCGGGCGCAGGCTCTTGGACTCCAAGTTGACCTGCGTCACAGAGCAGCAGCAGCGGAGACACATATCCGTGACACCATGCCTGAGATGGTAATGCACAGCAATCTGTGCAGGTTTGTTGGACGAGTTTGCAAGCATAACACAGCATGGCTGCAGACGACGGACAGGTGCTGGAGCAACACAAACCCCCAAATAGCACCTCTGGTTACTGTTGCATCACAACTCGATGCCACGCGGCATTTTCCTGCAAACCTTGTGCGGCGCACACCTGTTGAAAGCTGTCTACAAACAGCCCCGCTGCCATGTACCTCAGCTTTGAACAAGCTTGCAAGCACAGCACAGCATGGCTGCAGAACAGACAGGTGCTGTGTAAGCACCACCTGTTGGAGAATGTCCACGAACAGCCGCGCTGCCATGTACCCGAGCTTTGCTGGGTTCTGCAGCACCATGTGGCTGCAACCGACGGACAGGTGCTTGAGCGACGCAAAATTCTGGAGTGCACCTCTTATTACATCATAACACACCTGTTGGAAGATGTCCACGAACAGTCGCGCAGCCATGTAGCCCAGCTTTGCAGGGTTCTGCAGCACCATGTGCTTCTCCAGCAGCCCCTGCTGCGTGGACAGCTCAAACAGCTCGGTGCTGTTGGGAGCGCCCTGGAAGCCTGTCTTGAAGAACGACTGCAGCGAAAGAAAGGCACAGGAAAGATCTTTAGGCAAACAAAGTACGATGTTCAGCAGGTATCCCCCCCAAAAGCTGAAGCTCAAAAAAGTCAGCGCTGTTGGGAGCGCCCTGGAAGCCTGTCTTGAAGAACGACTGCAGGGATACAACGGCAGGGTGAGGCACCGGCATGAGCAATCAGGCAAACAAAGACCGTTTTCAGCAGACAGCCTGTAGGGCAGTGGACAGCTCAAACAGCTCCGCGCTGTTGGGAGCGCCTTGGAAGCCGATTTCAAAGAACGACTGCAGTGAAACAGAAACAGGGCAGCAACCAGCACCATGTTCAGCAGACAGCCTGTAGGGCAGCTGACAGCTCAAGCAGCTCAGCGCTGTTGGGAGCGCCCTGGAGGCCTGCCTATAAGAAAGATGGCAACGGGCGCACATGCAGCACAACACGCAAGAAGAGGCAGAAATCGCCGCATACTGACCACACGGCACAGAGCAACATGCAGCCACCAAAAACACATCGATCAACAGCGTGTCCCACAACTGCACCGTCGATGCACCAAGACGCACAGCAGAACACCAGGCTACATCACAGCACTGTGCTCAGTGCCCCACGCACCTGCGTCGCCTGCAGCGTGTCCTCCCTGCAGGGCGGGTTGACCATCAGCGTATCCCACAGCCGCTCGGCAGGGTGTCCCAACTGCACCGCCGATGCACCAACACCCACGGCAAACCACTACGCTACAACACAGCAATGTGTTCAGTTCCCCACGCACCTGCGTCGCCTGCAGTGTATCCTCGCTGCAGGGCGGGTTGACCATCAGCGTATCCCACAACTACACCGTCAATGCACCAAGACGCAAAGCTGAACCCTACGCTACATCACAGCACTGTGCTCAGCTCCTCCTCTCCCGTTCCTTTCCTCCCCACGCTCCACCGCCCCCCCCCCCACCCTTTCCCCGCTTCACGCACCTGCGTCGCCTGCAGTGTGTCCTCCCTGCAGGGTGGGTTGACCATCAGCGTATCCACAGCTGCTCAGCAGTGTGGATGAACTGCACCGTCGATGCACCAACACCCACGGCAAAACACTACGCTACATCACCGCACTGTGTTCTGAACACAGTTCCCCGCGCACCTGCGTCGCCTGCAGCGTATCTTCTCTGCAGGGCGGGTTCACCATCAGCGTATCCCACAACCGCTCAGCCAGCCGGCCGTCAAAGTACGTGCTGCTGTGCAGCGAGAACACGCGCAGCGTCTGCAGCAGCTCCCGAAGCACATCTGAGTAGCTCCAGCAGCCCTCGCGAAGCGACTCCATCGCTGCCTGCTGCAGTGCTTCTTCTGATAACTGCGGCGCTGTAGCCGCACCCGGTTCTGTGGCAGCAGCGGCTTCTGCGCGTGCTGCTGCGAGGACCTGCCGTGCATTGTCCACGCGGCTGCACAGGCGGTTGACGAGCGTAGAGCTGAAGGAGTGGTCCTGTTCGAGGTCTTCTACTGCGCGCTGCATGGTGGGCAGCTTGCGCGCCTTCTGCTTCAGGCTCTGCACGGCGCGTCCAAGGTGTGCATTTTGATGCGGTGCAGTGCGCCAAGGGAAAATGGTGAGTGTGATGTTAAATGATGTAGCCAGGATTTGACACAGAAGATCACGTGAATGCAACCGGCCCCGACAGCAGACCCATCATTGCCATACAATCACGCGTCATTTGAACTCGCTTGCCAGACAACTGCATATATGTACCCTCGCAGCTCACCGCTGCCTGATGATGCCCCACGGCTGCTGCTTTAACATGCATCCTCAGCTACCCATTGCACAACTGCATTACATTCAGCCAGGTCTACCATAGCACAACATTGCCAAAATAACATAAAAGGAACATAAAAGAACATGAAAGTAACGCACCCCTTCGTCAGGCAGCAGCCGCAGCAGCTCCCGCATGCTGCGCAGCAGCGGCACCTGGCCCCCGCTGCCCTCCAGCAGCTCCTTGACGCACTTGGCCATCGCCTCAACCACAAAGTCAAGCCCGTCAGCAACCTGCATAGGCCAGCAGACAACAAGCAGAGAAGGAGGGAACAGAGAGCTGTTGTTGGCTGAGTCAGAGACACGCTGGCAGCCGGTGCTCATGAAGTGTGTTCAAGAAGTCATGCAGATGCAGCAGCTCCTTGGCGCACTTGGCCATGGCCTCAACCACAAAGTCAAGCCCGTCAGCAACCTGAGCCAGCAACGAGCAGGAGAAACTGACTTAGAAATGGAGATAGACATATACTATGTTGCTGGTTATGTGAAAGACACGTTGGCAGTGCTTGTTCAGTTGTCATGCTTTTTGACGCAATTGGCCATGGCCTCCACCACATAGTCGAGCCCGTCAGCGATCTGAGGCAGATGGCAATGAGGAGAGAACACAAAGTGGTTGATCAAAGGAGGGAACAGGAAGTTGTTGTTGGCTGGGTAAGAGACACGCTTCCAGCAGCTCCTTGACGCACTTGGCCATGGCCTCAACCACAAAGTCAAGGCCGTCAGCAATCTGAGCCACCAGACAACGAGCAGGCGCAACTTGAGATGGATACACCTAGCAGCAGAATCTGGCATGCCCTCCAGCAGCTCCTTGACGCACTTGGCCATCGCCTCAACCACAAAGTCAAGCCCGTCAGCAACCTGTGGCAGCACAGAACACAAAAAGGGAACAGCAAGTTGTTGCTGGCTGGGTCAGAGACGTTTGCAGCTCCTTGACGCACTTGGCCATGGCCTCAACCACAAAGTCAAGCCCGTCAGCAATCTGAGCAGCAGACAATGAGGAGAGAACACAATGTTGTTGAATAAAGGAGGGAACAGAAAGTTGTTGTTGGCTGGGTAAGGGACATGCCGGCAGCCCGTGCGTGTTCCAACATGTCAGGCAAAAAAAGGAACCTGGATCACAAGCTGCACGAAGAGCAAGCGCGACTTGAGATGGATGCAGCCAGCAGCACTGTTTGACATGTTGCAAAGCCCGAACCATATGCACACGTCCCTTGTGTGTGTGCCAGTGGCCATGAAGGGTGGACATGCAGGGCTGGTGATAGAACTACCTCCCCTGGACCCCACATGCTGTGCAGCATTGCTGTTTACCTCATAATGCCCCTTGTATGCCTTGACCACGCCTGCCAGCGCGCCCAAACTGACCACATCTGGATGCACAGTGTCAGACATAGTCAGCGCCCAGACCATGTCCACAATCTTGTCGCACATGTTGACCTCCTTATCGCTAGCTGCCAAGTGCTGCAGCAGGCCTAACAGGCGCTGCGTGTCCTGCGTGCTGCGCTGCTGCGCGTTCTCCAGCTTCGCAAACAGCATGTCCAGCTGGTTGGGTAGGAAGCGGGAGGCGATCTCAGCGAGCAGGTCAAACATGTGCGTCTTGACTGCTTCGTACGTGTCCTCCTGCAGGCGCATGCAGCAGATACCATGGAGGCAGAGCAGTATTCCTGAGCCATACTTCATACTGCATCAGTGTTGCACGCCTTTTATACTAAAGTCAGTGTTAAGAGCCAGTATTCTGATCCAGTAGTCTGATCCAGTAGTCTGAGCCAGTATTCTCAGCCAGTAATCTGAGCCACACTTCACAGTGCATCACTGCTGCCCAGCAACGCTGCTGCTGCTGCCGCACCTTCTCTGTCACTGCCCACAGCATGTCCAGGTGCTCCGGAGCCAGGAACTGGTTGATGGTCAGCGTCACCATGATGCCTTGCACCTGCAGCAGCAACGCGCAGTGAAGTATTTACCATGCAGGCCCACATTCAAAGATGCATGCATGTTCAGGTGCTCCGGAGCCAGGAACTGATTGATGGTCAGCGTCACCATGATGCCTTGCACCTGCAGCAGCAACGCGCAGCAAAGTGAAACCATGCACGCCCACACATCAAGCATGCATGCGTCATACGCTGCAGTTGGGCTGAGCTACTTACAGGCAGGCTCACCTGCTATTCGCATGTTACAAGTTACGCTCTTGCCAGGAAGAAAATAGCGTAGAATAGAGCTTTTTCACGGAGAGCAGCAGGCAGCGCAGGAACATAAAACCTCGGTCATCTCCAATCAGTTATGCTCCAAGACTCCCGCCTACCCCTACGCTGGCTCACCTCCTGTACGTACTGCCGCTGGTGCAGGTTGGTGCGCAAGATGCGCTGCACGATGCCCTCCTTGGCCATCCAGTCAACCAGCATCTGCAGCAGTGTTGCAGAACAGCCCAATTGCAGACAGTTGCAACACAATCAGGCGAAACATTGCCATCATGGCTATGGCACAAGCATGGCTGCACGAGCCTTCCTTGGCCAGCCAGTCACCAGCATCTGCAGCAGCGATGCAGCACAGCACAGTTGCATACAGCTTCAACACAGTAAGCACGCAACACATTGCCAACATGGCTGTGGCATAAGCATGGCTGCACGATGCCCTCCTTGGCCATCCAGTCAACCAGCATCTGCAGCACAGCACAATTGCATACGGTTTCACAGTAAGCAACCGATGCCATCATGGTTATGGCATAAGCATGGCTGCACGAGCCTTCCTTGGCCAGCCAGTCACCAGCATCTGCAGCAGCGATGCAGCACAGCACAGTCGCATACAGTAATACATAGTACTTACTGTTACATAACACAGCAAGCAACACGTTTCCACCAAGCTATAGCACGTGTATGGCTGCAACTTCCGCACAACCAGCCTTTGCCGCAATTACTCCTGCATGTAGTTGCTGAGGCCACTGCCACTGTGCTTGCGCCATGCTGCAGCCAGCTGCGCTGTCGTTGCTGCTGCTTCCACGCAGCAGAAACATGCTTGCTGCACAACCGCATGTTGCAGCTTCTAGATTCCTGCTACTGCTTGATTACCTTGAGCGTGGGCCCCAACTGCCTGCCACCGTTCCTTGCTGCAGCGAGCAGCATGCGGTTGCACTCGCGCACTCCACTCAGCAGCTTGTTGAAGCTGCTGGACTCCAGCATCTTGGACACAAACAGGCACTGCACCTGCGCCAGCTGCAGCGACAGCAACCAGGGCAGCACAGCAGAGTTCAGTAAAGCAGCCAGGACAGTAGGTGTGCGTTATTCAAAACAGGCACTGCACCTGCGCCAGCTGCAGCGACAGCAACCAGGGCAGCACAGCAGAGTTCAGTAAAGCAGCCAGGACAGTAGGTGTGCGTTATTCAAAACAGGCACTGCACCTGCGCCAGCTGCAGGTGGTGATGACATCGACGCAGCAGCAACCAGTGACAGCAACCAGCACAGCCAGCCAGGTCAGCACAGCAGAGCTCAGCATAGCAGCCAGGACAGTAGGTGCACCGATTTCAACAGGTACGGCAGCGGCGCCAGCAGCAGTCGCAAAGCAACATGTCAGAGACTGCGACGCAGAACAGCAGAACGTTGCAGCGGCGCCAGCGCATGCACTGATGAAAGTAGCCTCCACAAGCACTGACGACACTGCTGCCTGTTCCTTTGCTGCAGGGACTACTGCAGGAAGCTGCACACACATGCGCCTGCTACCACACAACAGCCTGTACGTGTTCAGTTGCGCCTGACAATACGACCGACCACACACCTGCAGCAGCATTGCCTGTGGGTCTGGCCCGTGCTGAATGATACGCGGCAGGTTGGTGTTGACCAAGCACTGGAAGATGTTGTAGGTCCTGTCGCTGCCGTGATCACTCAACCGCTCGTTGCCTGTGTGTACTAGCTGCGACACATGCTGCATCACTGGGCCAACGATCTGCAGCCACAGTCAACAAAGGCAGAATGAAAGGCGGCTAGTCAGAGGTGGCATGGTTGCATGCTGCTGCAACAACTATGGTGCCTGGGTGAGACAGAAAGCTGCTGCCGACACGTGGCGACACCCTGATTACTCAACATGAATGGCACTTGCCAGCTGCAATGTTCATAGCACAATACATATCAAAAGAAGGCAGTGCTGCTGCAAGTGAGTGCTGGCTGGTGCTGCTGCTGCAGCACATATCAAAGGCTGTTGCTGCCCTGGCGCACACGGCTGCCAACTGCTCCCATTGGCGGGTCCAGCAACTGCCACTACTGTGCAAGCGGCAAACGCGGCTGTTATCATTTTCAAACGCAGCATCTGCTGCCACTAGACGCTACCAGTTGCGCTGCTGGTTATGCTGCTGCTGGCTGTGCTGCTGCCAACTGCTGACCTTGTTGAACTTCTCCTTTGCTGCGTCTGTTGCCACGTCCACCACCTGAAGCAACAGGCAAGCAGGCAGCAACGATCATGCAGCACAGGCAGCAGCAGCAGCAGCAGGAGGACCGTCAGCAAGGATGCAGCATGCCAGGTGTGCCAGGTCAGCATTGGCTCAGCACCTGCTGTTGCTCCTGAATCCAGCAAACATGCAACTGCAGTGCAGCAACTGTGACACAGATTTACACTGCAGGAACATAACAGCAGCAGCTCGCTAGTAACACCAGTTGCATGTCCTCCTCTGCTGCTGTATTCCTGCCTTGTTGCAGAGCTCTGCTTTACTGCACAGTCGCACAACACTCTGCTTTACTGCACAGTCGCACAGCTCTGCTTTGCTGTTTGGCTCTGCCCCACACACCTGCGCCAGCACAGCCGTCATCATGTTGAGCAGCCCAAAGCTGACTTGGTCTGGCTCTTGCAGCATCTGCAGCAGACAACAGGCGCAACAGCGCTACAGGTAGGACATAATACGGCAACAGGGTGTACAAAACCCTGGTGTGAAGTGGGATGGTCGCGGCAGAAGCATGCCTGCCGACAAAGCACGGATAGGGGAGCAGAGCATGCAGGCATATATATAAGGATCAGATGCAATTGGCCAGCATGCCTGCAGCAGCAGATCAGCCAACTGCAATGCTACCCTTGCAGGACTATGCCGACTGAACAGCTGCCATGCCCTGCTACATCGCACACTAGTCAGTGCTGCTGCTGCAATGTCTGCTCCTGCATTCTCGGCTACTGACCAAAAGGCCGCCCTTGCAGGAAGCCAGTACTGCCGTCGCTCCTGCAGCCTCTGCTACCAACACAGCTGCACTTTCCTGTACTGCCTTTGCACCAACCAACAACCCTAACCACTTCTTGCGCTGCTGTCCTGCAAGCCCTGCACATGCCTGCACACCTGCATGATGTTGTCAAAGCCGTGCAGGTGCCCGAAAAGGTTGATCAGGTGTACCAGCCAGCGGTGCCGCTCCGCAGCTGGCTCTAGCTGCTGGTCTTCCTCTTCTACTGCTGCATCCTCGTTGTCTGCCTCTGACGCGAACTGCCGCTGCGCCCAGTCGTCTGCCAGGTTGTCTGCGTATTCAAACAGCTGTCCAGGCGGTGGCACATCCTGGAATGCTAGCTGCTCCATTAGCGGCCGGTGCTGGTTGAAGAGGTTGAGCATGCACTGCGCAACAGGCACCAGGTCACTGTCCAGTTCTGCTGTCGCATCGCTGGCGGGCAAGCAGGCCCTGTAGTTGAGTGCATACGCTGCAGTAGAGACCAGCAGCTGCAGCGTCTCAAGCAGCGCGTCCTCCTGGTCCTGGTGCTGCAGCCTGCTGCTCTGGGGGTAGCTGACCAGCTTGTCCACGCTCAGGAACAGATCATCCCGGAACAAGCGCCTGACACAGTCCAGGTCAGCCTGCCGCATCCTGCAGGGATCCAAATTTCATGTGTGAGACGCTGGGAGTGCTTTGGCGGGGCTGGACCAGCTGCATGGCACGTACCTGCTCCTGGGAGAGCCCCAGCGAAGCATGCCACAGGCAGTGCGTAGGCACTGGCTGAGCGCGTAGATGCCATGGCTGCTGGTTCGAAGGTTTGTGATTTGGGACATAAGCATGAGATACTCGTCCGAGGGGTAGAGTTTCCCCTGCTCAGCATCCATAGCATCCACGTCCTCGAGCAACTCAGAGCTAGCTTGGCCTGCATCATCTGAGATGCTATTACTGACTGCATTCTCGTCCTCCATTGCGATCAGACGAGAAAGGCAAGCACAAGGGCTACTTCAAGTACAGCAGCATAGTTCCGCCCAGTTTGAATTGCTGGAGCACACAGACGTGCCAGCCAGCAGATTTCAAGGCAAACATGCAAGAAAGTCGCAACCATGAAAAGCGCAGCACGCCCCTGTCATGGTGTCCAGGGCATGATCACCCCTGTACCCTAGCAGTACTTGATGCAGGCCTCTTCCTATCGTACAGTGCTTAGATCCGCAGTAACTTGTGCGTCAATCAATGATCTAGTTGTCTTTCGTCATGTAGCAGCTTAAACCTGCAAGAACAGACGCCGTGCGGCATGCATGCTGTGCAGCACCTGCCAGGCTGGCACACACTGAGGAGCAGGGCAAATCATACGCAAGCTGCAGCAACAATCCCGATCTGGCCCCGCTGGTGTTCAAAGCAAGACTGGTGTTCTGTTAATGTCGACAAGTTTCAGACCAGGGTGGTCCAACAGGTGAGTGGACTCTGTCCAGAGTTCGTGTACTGCACTGCAGCCTGCCGGGCATGGATGCTGTGTTGCTGACACAGCATGCAGCTGGCAGTGCATCATCATCATCATCATCATGTTACCCATTAAGCCATAGCATAGCATAGCATAGCAGCTGGCAGTGCGTGCCACTGGCGTGCTGTGAGCATCAACATGATGCAAGGTGCTGAGAGTCCACAAAATGGTATCTGTTACATCCATCAGTGCACAGAAACCATCAAGACACAAGAGATTTTGCACAGGGCGAGCTTGATCTGGTAATTTGATGATGATGATGATGATGATGATGCACAGGGCGAGTTCTGTCAAGACAGCACAAGTTTGAAGCGCTGATCTTGCTACACCAGCCAGACTCTGTGTGCTGCACGTGAAGCACAGCTTTGATTGCAGAAGCACAACAACTCGAAACTTCTACACAGTTGAAGCCATGCCACTCACGACTGTGTCGAAACCAGACGGCCTGTGCCGCGGGCCTAGCTGATGACGTCAGTCGAGAGCCCATAGCTGCTAGATGAGTGCTTGTCAAGCCAGCACCAACACACAGAGAACAACCGACAACACCTTGTTTGATTCTATCTTCTCAGCAACTTACGCCACTGGTCACACCACGCTGTACAAGGCCCTCGCAACACTGCCAGGCCCAAACCGCAGAACAACGGCCGCAGCAGCTGCCACAGCTGTGCTTACTGACTGCGTCGACACTGCAAATGCACTAGCAAATCACCTGCATTGACGGTATGCCAAAACAGGCAATCATGCAATGCAGACAGAGCTCTCAACAAGTAAACAACATGTGCACCATGCAACCTCATGCATTGGCCGACACACAATTGCGTGCATGGCCAAACCAGGCCTCTTACTACAACAAAGTACGGTATACAACACGCTCACATGCCACAAGCTGTCGTGCTAGGCCTCAAACAATGTTCTGACCCCGCTGTGTAGTATGCTCAACAAGGTTTACAGGGCAGGTACAGCAGGTGCCAACAGCTTCTCATGCTGCAGCACCAAGCAGATACTTCTGCCATTTGATTCGATTTGCGATTGTGCAGCAGCTGCAGGTCAGCTCCCTGACAGCTGCAGGCTCCGACAGCAGGCAACTGGCATCATCATCATCAGCCTGCTGCTGCCCTCAGTGACTCTGCTGCTGCAGGAGCAGCTCCTGCAGCTGCTGCTGCAGTGGCTCCTGCCCCTGCTCACATGCCGTTGATGCCATCCTTGATCTCGTCCATGGAGATGTCCTGCTCCTTTCCTGCAAAATCATTGTCCTCAGTCAAGAACAGCATGCAGTGGCACTCCTGCACGGCAGCATACAACCAGCAGACATTGCAGAGCAGGAGAGCGCATGTATGGGTGAAACGGGTGACGGAAAAACAAACCCACGTCACGTTGATTCATGGCCTGGCACGGCCTGCGTTACGGCTAGGGCCTGGTGGCACACAAGGCTTACTGCTCACTGCCTGTGCCGCGGCACCTCCTAGCAGCTGCTTACTGCTCTAGCACCTGCGTGAACCTTGTCCTGCTGGCTGCAGCCTAGATTGCAACCATCCTGGAAGCACTGCTCCTGCGATAGCACGAAGGTTCGCGCTGCAGCAGCTGCTGTGGTGCGCACCTTGCGCTCACGCATGGGCACGCAGGGGCAGTTCCAGAAGCCCTGCGCCACCTCAGCCTCTTTGTCATCATAGTGCCTGCAAGGGCACAGCGGTGCGCCCAGCTGGTCCTTGTGCTCCGCAAGGCCCTGGATGACGACTGCAGTCACAGACTTGTCCACGCAGAAGTAGGTGCCAGACCTGCAGGTGCAGCAAGAGGAGTAGTATGGGTATGGTAGCTTGCAGGAACGTGCTATGTGCTGCGCAGGTGTTGGTGCTTGCTTGCTGGATGGGGGAGCAGCTGCTGAGGTGCTGGTGCAAGATGGTGAACACTGCCGAGACCTTGTCGCTGCTTGTAAGCTGATGAGACTCAACAGACACGCCTTGACAACAGCACTGCAGATGGTGTGACTGCAGTGGTCATGTAAACGGTTGTACCTTGCTGAGTTGCACTGTGCTGATATTAAGCTTGCTGCACTGCTGCATATGCATGCAGCAACAGTTTGGCACTTGTTTCCACTGCCTACAGGCCCTTGAAGCACCATGCGTGCAACACAACCAGTCACCTTTTGGCATACTGCTCGGAGAACTTGCGCATAACCTCCAGGCTGTGTGATTCTGTAGCCACTTGCTCTGCAAAGTGCACAGCAGCAGGGTGCGAGGACTTGGGATCGTGAGTGATCTTTGCCCGCTCCCGCATGCCAAAGCGGCATCTTGCATCTCAAGGCAGGAGGCATATACTGGCCACCAATGCAAGGAAACCAGACACGGACAGTGCCGAAAGAGCCCGAGTCGAACCCACCAGTGGCGCGAACGAGCACGCTCCTGCGAGCTGCTGGCCGTGTTGCTGCTGGGCATGAAATTCCAAATGCGCGGCTTGCGGACAGAGCCATGGCTGGTTCAAGAATGGCACTGCTGTGATGAAGCCTGATGGTGATTGCACTTTAGCAGTGGACACAGACGTTCTTACAAACCACAGAGTAAGTCTGATCTGCCAGCATGCAGCAGGCTAAATTCACACAGACCCCTCGTCCCGGAGGTCCAGCTGAGGTGTGTGACAGTCATTTGCTCCACGTCGGTGCATTGACGTTAACCGCAGCAAAATTGCCCTATATATACGATTTTGATGCTCTCTACGCTGTTTCTGCGTGTATCCTGCCTCGGCAGTACGTCTGTTTTTTGACCGGGAAAACCAGCTGCTTATCGACCAATCGCTTGTTGAACTTTGAGCCCTCTAAACGTGAACTTTCTAGACTCTACTAGTCTGGTCACAAAATGTCGAGCAGAGGGCCTCTAGATGGCTTCTACAAGGACAGCTTGCGAATGGGCAACCTCAAGGTCCGTCGCAGGCCTATAAGCCACGGCAACCGTAGCATATGAACAACGAAACACTTTACATGCCATTCCTGGCCTGGTGCTGCAGTGCTTCAACCACTTCAGCTTGTACTTGAAAGGCAGGGAGGAGCTGGTGGTGACTATCTACCATGGGCTACTGCCAGCCACCACGCCACAGCCCATGGCACGCTTGACAACGCCAGGGTGAGGCCTAAACTTCAGTGGCAAACTACAGAGCAGCTGCAAAGCAGCTGCGCCTCACTGACATTGCAGCTGCTGTTGGCGCACATCTGCTGCAGTCAGCTGTTCTGTTTGCGCTGGTTGCTGCAGCGACAGTAGCAGGTGCCAGCCAAACCACTCCAGCAACAGCACCACAGCTCGTGCAGCAGCCGTTATAGCAGCGCACAGGCCCCACGCTTGATGCAATGTTCTGCTGCTGCAGGGGTGGGGAACAGGCTCTGCCACCAGCCAGTCCAGCATCACATGAATCAGATGTGAACAACCCTGAGGTGAGGCACGCAACGCAGCAGTATGAAAGAAAATTCTGGCTTCTTGCAGTTTCATGCTGCATTCCTACAGGTAAAAGAACAGGACGACATGCAGTGCTTGAAGCTGTCAGTAAATATCAGCTTCTCATGGCACGTACAGCAGCGGCTCCTGACACTGAGATGGCAGTCGTTTAGTGCCAGGTCTGGGAATTCGCAGTGTCAAGTTTTTTGAAAAGACAACTGCAATGCTGCGGGCCAGTCACAAGCTTCCGGGTTCCTGCAAGCTAAGCCCTTGTGACACTGCTGGTGCAGGTGACAGTGTTCCTCATTGGTGCATACGCCAAGTACAACTGGCCATATGTGTGGGTGAGTGCCCGCAGGTCCTGAAACAACATGAGGAATTGTTTGACTGCAGCATGCAGCTGTGCAGCTGCTCCAGGCTGTGGACGCTGTTGCAACAAGTGACCAGCACATGCGCAGCTAGCAGCCATATGACATCTGCATTGTAGTTGCCTGCAACTCATTGATGTATCAGCAAATGGGCAGGAGGTAGCTTGTAGCAGTTAAGAAGACGCCTATGTGCATGGTGTTCTGCCTTATGTGCAGCTGCGGTCCTTCAACCGGAACGGCAGGGGCACAGACATAGATGCGCCACTGGACCTACCAAGCACAAACCAGTGGCAGGACAATGGTGAGACAGCAGCAACAGCAGCAGTCGCAGCAGCGCACGGATACCTGCAGCAGACTGAACGGAATGTGACAGCCAGGCTTCCTGCGAAGCAATTGCTGACATGGAAGCTAGCTGCTGCTGGCAAAGAGGGCGCAGCTGCTGCGCACCAGTGCAGACTTTCACTGGCAGGAGCCTCACTGCCAGATCAGCTGCGAAAATAAAACACAACCTGGTAACACAGCTGCTGCTGCCCAGGTAATCTTATTGTTCTGTTGCTTTGTTGCTGTGCACTTATTCTGTTTCTGTGTTGCTGTGCAGGGCTGCGCGTGTGGCACATTGTGGAGGAGCTCATCAACATGAACATGTCGCCACCTCCTGGCAACCCCTTTGCTGTAAACTTTGAGGCGCTAGCGCAGATGCCAACCCTGGAGCGTGCACTGCAGGTGCGCCATGCTGTAACCATTAGTCGGCAGCAGCAGCAGCAGCAGCAGCAGAACCAGCGTGCCAGGTGCAGAGGCAACCGGCGCAGTCGCTGGTCACCCAGCTGGTGGCCTAGCTGGTAGCCACCTAGCTCGCAGGGGCCAGGGCTTGTGTGGATGGACCGGCTGGACAAGAACGAGGCAGCTAGCTAGGCTGACAGCCGCATTATTTAGTAGCCAGCCAGTTGGCTAGCCAGCTAGCTAGCGGAAGGTGTCAGGATCGTGCTGGCAGTTGCATGCAGCAACATGGAGCCATTTGATAGCCTGCTCTATTACACCTGCTGATGGGTTGTATATGCGTGTGTGTTGCTGCTGCTGCTGCTGCAGGCTGGTGCTACAGCAGCTTTTCTGCGGGAGCTGCTGCTGAGCCCACTGTGCACCGCGTCAGCAGCAGTAGAGGCTGACATGCAGCGCTGCCTGGAGATGCACTTCAAGGACATGCCGCAGCTGCTGCCGGAGCAGCCGGGCAAGCTGCCGGCAGACTGCCTGGAGCGCCTGCAGCCGCAGCCAGCAACAAGCAGCAGACAGGTAGCAGCCTGATACAGTGCACAGCGGAGCGCAGCAGGACTGGCGGCCTTGTAAGGTGCCAGGTGCAGGCGGCAGTAGTTTGGAGTGTGTATGGCCGGATGTTTAGCACCTGCAGGTGTGTGGCAAGGTGCCGAAGTGCATTGTGGTTTGTGGTGATGGTGGTTTGGTTGACCGCAGGATGGCATTGTGTACATTACGACCTCAGTGCAGCAGCAGTATCAGCGGGTATGAAGTAGGTCAGCTCATCAATGTCAACTCAAGGACTCAGCAAGTAGAACAGCCACAATGGAAATGGTTTGCACATGTCAGAACGCTGGAGCTGCTGTGGTGAGAGCTGCCAATACGCAGCCCCTGTTAGCAGTCAGTAGTAAGCAGCAGCCGCTGCTGCTTACTGTCAGTAGTAAGCAGCAGCACATAGTGCCGCCCGTGGCAAGTCAGTACTACTGACTCCTGGCAGGATATTGGGTGGACAAAGTGTGCTGCTTCACATGACGGCCGCTATCAGTAATGATCAATGTTTGATTTCTGTTGCCAACAATGATTGGACAGGCGCTGTCCATAAGGCTTATGTGACACGTGCCACACAGAGTCGTTGCTGGCGCACATTGACCACCCAACGTAGTTGCGATACCATCTCGACAAGATCATCTTGCTGGGCTCAAGGCTAGGGACTCCCGTCGCGGTGACAGGTCCACCTGAATGTCGCATTGTTACCCGTGTTTGACTGGTGATGTATTCAGCTTCATTGATGTTGCATTGCTGGCAGCTGTGCTTACATTTCACTGCCAGTCACGCTTACGGCAGTGCAGCAAGGGGTGGTACCTGAGATCATCGTAATGTTGGACATGGCGTTGATGCTATGGCTTAATGGGTAACATGATGATGATGATGATGTAATGTTGGACATGATGGCGTAAGGGGTTCAACCCCTGTACTACAGGCGGCGTGCCATCACGTCACGTTGCGGCGCAACGAGTTGTACGTGATGGCACGCCGCCTATAGTACAGGCCATCCTGCTCAGCAGGAACACGGTGTTGTGCGAGGGACTCCATTACGGTAACCGTTACCGTAAGTTACGGTAACATGCTCCATCAATTGCCCCGCTGTACGTCACGTTGTTGACGGTCAACTTGACATGGCCTCGACTCAAGCATTGGCAGTTACTGATCATCAGTGAGTGGCGTACTTGCAGAAACGACAAACTTTAGTCAGACTATGCACACATCGTCATCACGGCTCATCCATAGCATCCGTCGTGGCATCCACCCAGCCTAGGCTACTGCTGCCTGCCAGGCCAGTGGAACCCCGGATGCACCCGGGCATGAACCCCGGATGCACCCCGGACATGAACCCTGGGCATGAACCCCGGGTGCATCCCGGGCATGAACCCCGGGTGCACCCCGGGCGTGAACCCCGGGCATGAGCCCCGGATGCACCCCGGGCATGAACCCCGGATGCACCCCGGGCATGAACCCTGGGTGCATCCCGGGCATGAACCCCGGATGCACCCCGGGCATGCGGCATGCCGCATGCAGCACATGACCTAGAAGACATACTATGCAGATGATCTGCACTGCACTGAGTCACCACCAATCGGCGTGCATCACACTGTGGGTCATGGGCCATGAGGGCATCAATGCAGTGCACTCCATAGCATGCATTGTAGTAAAACAATGCTTGGCGCTGTCGCAGACCGCACAAAGTTAGGTGTGCATGTGCTTTAGTACCATCACAGCCGCAGTGTCACATGATTGCCAGGGTCTGGGTGGTCCACCTTACACCGAAAATAGAGAGAATAATCAGTCTGCTTTCCGCCTCCCCAGTGGGTGAGGTGCGGTTGCCGATGCCGAAAGGTATGGCTTACAAGGATTGATTATTATTATTATTATTATTATGATTGCCAGCCACATGCAAAGATTGCAAACAGCAACTGGCTTGCTGCACAAATGCTAGATACCACAACACGAGCTAAGCAGGAAATGCAACGTGTGCTAAGCAAGTTGCTTGCCAACAGGTGTGGCATATCCATCTGCAATTCAAATCAGTCACAGGACTTCCATTTGGTTGATCAGACTGGCGCGCTGGCAACAAGATCATGCACATGCCAAGAACGCAAGGACCGTGCTCCAAACGCATTGTCAACCACCCAAAGTGAGGGCCTGCACCAGCAACCCAGAGAACACACACATCTGCAATCGCATCTCCTAGTGCACACACAGTTCATGCATACACTGGCAGGTCATCAGTTGTACAGCCCAGCATTTTGTAGCCAAGCAGTCCCCGTCTATTTCATTCATTGTGAGGCAATGCATCCACCCCATGGCTGCATGGAGTGGTATATCAGCAGACAATGCACATATCAACCGCCCCATTTCTCAACCTCTTTCAACACAGCACCGTACGCATACATAATATGATATATTATATCAACAAACTTGCTAAGCCATGGCGCTGCTACACTGCTGAGGTGGCAGCAGAGTTCTTAGCAGAAACCTTGCTGCACACGCGGGCCAGGCAGAAATCTCTTCCCTCTACTAGGCCTAGGGGGATCACATGGCACTGGCAACACCCGCATCCAGCGCTGCCCAGGCCAACTGCAGGCCTCCCAGCTTCAAGACAAGCATCCTTCAAGCACCTTGAGGCATCTGTCACCATCGTCCAAAAACAGCTGTAGTTGCTGGCCGCATGCGGCATGCGAACCTCACGGAGCAGCACAGGCACCACTCTCTGCCTCATCTGCGCCGCATGCACTCTCAGCCTCAGTGGTCTCCTGCAAGCAGCAGCAGCAGCAGCGGCAGCACCATTCATTTCCTTCAAGGTACGCGCAAGGCTTCAAGGCGGCAACGCAATCGGCATGTGGCCTGTGCTGTGTAAGGTAGGTGGTGATGCAATCGGCATGTGGCCTGTACGCATACACACACAGTCGACTGTGCATGCATAATCCGCCCACTAATGATGTCCGTGTGCACAGCAGCTCTGAGCTTGTAGTTACAACCTATGTACCAATAAGCGCCCACACAGGCAATGCAAGGGCAGCTGCACAAGCTGTGCACACAACTAGGGTGGAGTTTGTCCTAGCTTCCACGCTGTCGCTCAGCACACCACGGTATGTACTGTGCTGGTGCCGGTGCAATTGCTGCTGCTGCTGCTGCTGCTGCCACCAACAGACAGCACCACTCACATGGCCGCCCAGCTTGCACCTAAACCTCAAAGCCTTAGGGTCACATGGCTGCCCTGTGCCCTCCAAAAACTCTGGAAAGTGCTTGTCATTCGGCCAGGGCCAGTATTTGCCGCTGCCATCCTGCGGGTTGTATTTGAACTGTCCTAGGTCCTCCATGTCACAGCAGCTGAGGGGGTTGGGTGACTCATACGCTCCTTCGCCGGCGTAGCTGTATCCTTCGCCGCTGCATGGACCGTCACTGCACGTTGGTATGGGGAACTTGCCTTGGTAAGCTGAGTCCTCGTAGGACGGCTGACCGTTAGTGCAGCAGGCAGCTTTGGCTCCCTGAAGCAGCAGCAGGTTGTTACGCAGGATGATGCAGGGTTAAGCATGCAGATGCAGATGAAGATGAAGTCGCCGATTGCGCGCATGTGCAGTGGCAAGTGTAAAGAGTGGCGGCAATGTTGAAGCCGGTTCAGGCTGAGCTTGCATGATGATCGGGCATGCCTGCGTGCAGCTGTAATTGCGTGCATCTAAGCAGGGCAGAAGACATCCTGTGCACACGCGGCTGCTGTTCCCGTCTCGCCTCTCCAAATGTATGCATGTATCGATTGTGGCAGACATGTTTTTTGGCCACAGAAGATGCAGCCAAGCACCTTCACCCTTGCTGCCACTCACCATAGCCCAGCTGCACAACAGCAGCGGCACTGCTAGTAGTGCTCGCGCCCTCCACGACATCCGTGCCATAATAGGAATGCTAAATCCTGTTGGTGTGTTAATACTACACCAATGCGTTCGAGAAGATACCCAGGTGGGCTCTAGGCGTGGTCTCGCAGCAGCAAGCAGCAGAGGCAGGTGCACTCCCTGGAGGGGATGAGGGGCGCTTCGACTTTCGCGGAAGCACGTAGTGGAGTGAGAAAATTAATTTGGTATCAGCAGATCTGTGCCGAACCGGCTGGTGTGCTCAGAATCACCGTGCTGGCAGAGTATCGCTGTTTGTACGCTTGAGCGCACTCGTCACAGAAATAGCTTGATCACGGCAAGTTTGAATCAAAAGAGGTTGGCCAGCTACCGTACGACAAGTCAGTGTCCGCGGCTCTGGTAGGGGATCAGCAGAGTCACCAGGGACGTGTCACTGTCACCATATTTCCCTGCTATCTTCTTGTATGGACTGTTGTTTAACGGTGGTCAGCTGTCCAACTTCACGGCAGTCACTTGAACTGAAGCCCATCTGATTCATCTGTTGGGTGCGCAACCGATCCGTCCGTTCAGTAACATACACTTCGCACAGGTAAAGGGGTATTACACTTCATGCTCTGCTGCTGCTGCTGCCCATACAGCCTAACTGCAGCAGCAGCCCTGAACCATGCAATGATAACTTCTGGCAATGAGATGCGGCCACACTAGAGGGGGTGTGTGTGTTGGGGGGGGGGGGGGGG